>JADBJO010013351.1:0-10000 GCA_016801955.1 Conus betulinus | reverse complement strand
GTCGGCAAGCGCTTAGAGCTTGGTCTCTAGCCGAAAACAGGCGCTATATAGTATTCATTATAATAATAAGAAAAAATAATATTACAGAAGCACCGTCCCACACCCACGTTTTGGTGTTTTTCTCTCTTTGATTGAAGTCATACGCTGACTGAGGGGGCATAACTGGCGTGCCCCCTAGTGGTACCTGTCCCATGAAAACGGCGGCTGAGCCGGCCTCGCTAAACGCGAGCTCTTACATAGATTACTTCCCTTACAGAATTCTAAACGTCGTACATTTGGTGGATATATGGTTCGCGGAAAGCGTAACTAGGTCTGATTCGCAATTCTGTGTGTGTGTGTGTGTGTGTGTGTGTATATACGTGCGCGCGCGCGCGCGCGCGCGCGCGCGCGCGCGCGCGCGCGCGTGTGTGTGTGTGTGGTGTGTGTGTGTATGTGTGTGTGAGTGAGGGTGGGATGGGGGTCGGGATCAATGTTTCGACTGCCTCTCCATGGCTATGGCCTTGGTTTGATTCTGTCGGTGTCACTGGTAGATTCAAATTCATGGAGACCGTCGTTAGACGGAATTGCTGACGCCCTCTCTGGAGGGAGAACACACTCACGCTAGCTATGCGACTAAGCAAATATATCTAGTTGCAAAGTGAGACGACTGCAGGTGGAAATCTAAATAAATCTTAAATAAACCGCCCAGAGAAACGTGGACAAACAAGTCACAAGACAAAACACAACGCGTTTCGACCTTTTAGGTCTTCTTCAGTGAGAGACACAGACAAATAAAATAACGAAAATTTACTTAGCTTTGATCGCTTCAGATCGCTTCAGAGTTCAGCGCAAGGAAGAAGGCGTTGATTCAACACACACACACACACTATTGCGTGCAAAGTGTGCTTGCCTGTCAACATGCCCACCTCTTCCCACTTGTCAAAGTTCCAAAGTCCATGTTCTTTACCATTATCAACACTTTGAGCGGTATGCGCTCACGGCTTACATACAGTCCGTGGGCTTACGTCTGCAACAATCGCCACAGCCCTGAACCAACCAGTTTTAAACTCTCTCTCTCTCTCTCTCTCTCTCTCTCTCTCTCTCTCTACCGCGCTGTTCAAAACACTCTCTCCCCAGCGCTGCAAATATGGACCAGTCTCTGACCATCAATAATTCAGCATCTGTGCTACGGGATCTGCCTGGGACGTTGAAATGCTGTCCAACAAGCTATTCAATACTGTATTACATGGTGTGCCAGATCAGAATATACCCCACGTCCAGAACGTACCACGGTACGAAACGGCCAAGGCGGTTTGGAGCGTCTGTGTAGGAACTGGCCCAGACCACTTAATACATTGCCCGGGTCGTCTTGTACTTTCTTTCACTTGGTGCCAGCAGTCTGAAATTCTGCAACAATCGGAATAAATGAGACCTGTAGTGTCTTGGTATTTCTGTAGGAACCACATAAGGCAAAATCCTGTCAGTGTATAGATCCAGAGAGAGACAGAGGAGGAGGGGGGAGGGAGAGAGAGAGGGGGAGAGAGACAAAAGAGAGAGAGATGACAGAGAGGGGGGAGAGGGAGGGAGAGAGAGAGAGACAGACAGATAGACAGAGAAGGAGAGAGAGAGAGAGAGACAGAGAGAGAGAGAGAGAGAGAGAGTACACACACACACACACACACACACACACACACATACAGAGTGGGCAGTTCCTTCAGAGCTCTCCAAGTACCCACGTCATAGCCACACAGAAGACCCTGCAGCGGCATGAATTTGATGCAACAAGTAGCCTGCAAGAGACTATAATTATACTCTAGTGCCAGACGGATGAATAAAAAAAAAAAAACATGGCCTGTTCCGTTCTCAGATCTCTCACCACCACTGCCACCACCAACCCCACTTCCTTCTGCTTAGGCTTCTTCATGTCCGCTTGTAGATGGCCAAGGGGTATAGTTTGACCTGTTACGCCGGCAGTGGGCTATGTGGGCAACGCTGGATATGGACAGGGCTGTGGGTGGGGGTGGGGATGGGGCGACCAGGCGGCCGAAAGGACGGGGATGGGGAAAGGGTGTGAATATCATGTCTTTTTTGACCATTCAGACTGGAAGTTTTATGTTTTGGACAAATTTCGTGTGTGAAAGATAGAATTCATAATTTACAAACTGAGCTCTGCATTTCACGCTTGGAAGTATGACAGAAGTTATAAACTATCTTGTGAATCCCTCCTTTTCCAAAGAGTTGTTGCCCTTTTAGACTTTTATATGCCAGAGCAAAGCCGACTTTCTCTTCGACCCATCTGCTGAGAGAACAGTTTACGAACAACAACAAACAAAAACACACACACACAAAAAAAAAAAAAAAAAAAAAAAAAACGAAAAAAAGAAACCAGTCCGGTTGAAGGTAGTGTAGACAGCATTGGAACGAAAACTAAGGCATTTCCATTCTTCTTCCATCCACAAGGCCACACAGACAGAAGGAAATGATCACTGCACGTCCTTCTACCCACCCCACCCCCACCCCGCCGTGTCTCTCTCTCTCTCTCTCTCTCTCTCTCTGTCTCCCTCTCTCCCCCCCTCCTCCCCGTTTGGGGTGACCACCTATCAGCTCCTCCCCTCTCACGTCCAGACAAAAGTAACGTCCACTGATCACGGTATAAAATTGTCAACAGGCATGGCTCCGCCACAAAAAGAAAACCGTTTTACAAACCGCCCACAAATTTGTGTTTAGGAGCCTTCAAGGATCTGTAATCAGACTATACCACTGGCTCACAACCAATATTGGACCATGTGTTGACATGAGTGGAGAGAAGAAGGCGGGGGGGGGGGGGGGGGGGGGGGGGGGGGTGGGGAGAGTGCAGGAGGGGGAGGGGGGAGAACTCACCACCGAGACAGGATTCTACGACGCGGCGGCTGGGTTTCTTTAGGGTCATACAAAATTGATGTGAATAGATGAGCCGGCTGATTGGAACGTCCTGGAACACTACCACCTTTGGTTTGTTTTACGAAGTGTGTGACAAGACTACTGCGTGTCAGATACGTCCTGACGTTTGGCCCTACTGAAAGAGTCGCCGTACGAGATAACGAACGCACGCAGTCTATGGGTTTTAAGTCATCCCTGGAAAATGGCGCTGTGCGGGCGCTATCGCTTGCAAGGTCTCTATGGTTGGGGGATGTAGTAGTAGAAGTATTCTGAAAGTAGAAATCACTTACTGTGTGAATATACCTGAAAACAGACATAGACACGGGCTCATTATTTTGACCTCAAGGTGTTGTTTCATGCTTCTGTACCTGACGGGTATTAACGGTGGGCGTGCTGTCGTTTGTAATTTGATATCAAAGTGTAGCCTGCTTCTTCTGGTGGGGTATATCAGGGTAGCGGAGATTCTTTACCACATAAAGGCGGCGGCTGCGTGATTCTTTGTTGTTCAGCTTTTTTTTTTTTAATTAGAACCCTCTGAATATGTGCGTATGTGTGCAAGTATGTATGCACGTATGTATGTATGTATGTGTGTGTGTGTGTGTGTGTGTGTGTGTGTGTGTGTGTGTGTGTGTGTGTGTGTGTGTGTGCTCGCACTAAATGTCTGTTATACAGCATACGTTTCTATTTTTTTGCAGGGTCGCTTATTGTCAGTGTTGCATGGTTTCACAAACACAGTGTTCGTGTACGTCAGCCTCATCATTCAGCAACAATTTAGACTGATTCGTAATTTTGCACTTTGTACAGTTCCGCCATTGGATGGCTTGATTTCTAATTTCATTGTAATTGTACAGCTTGTTTCCTGTTCTCATTTTTAAACAGAAAGTTCATGCCTCGGTCACCTGAAATTGTGGGTTGTCGATCACCTTATTCTTAAGGACTTGCAACCATGTGGATGCCGTTTTTGCTGGGAAATAAAACGCGTTATTTCAACTGCAAATTTATACTCGTTTGTGTGTGTGTGTGTGTGTGTGTGTGTGTGTGTGTGTGTGTGTGTGTGTGTGTGCTACTTTTTAGTTTGCTTGTATTTAGTCCATGACACAACTCGGGCCGGAGCAGCTCGGTTGGTAGAGCGCCGGACTCGTAATCTTGGTGATCCTGGGGTTGCAGGTTCGAATCTCCGCCGGGCCGTTTCGGTACAGGGGATTTTTCCCACGGAGTTAACATTGGTTCTGACTCCATTTCGCAAACAGTCCTTCGAATGAGACTATAAACCAAGGTTCCGTGTGTGAACGCACGTTTGGCCGTTGGTATGGATGGCACGTTACTCATAGCATGCACTCCGTGAAAAATCGAAAGAACTAAAGACGTGTTAGAATTGAATGAAGAAGATTCACTTGACTGACTGACAATGGAAACGGCTGAATCAAGCGCCAGCAGGCAGCTCTTCAGTCGGCTCTACCCAGGTAGGCAGCCCGTTGTGTAAACGAGAATGCGGATTGTAAGGCGCAGAGAGCTTGGTCTCTAACCAAGGATAGGCGCTGTACAAGTACTCTCTTAACAATAGCAGACTTATGCACTTGCGCTTAATATTTGAACGTTGTTACCTTTGAATATTTTTGACACATTGGCTTGCATCGTTGGCTCTCTGCCATATCAAACATGCCAGTCAATAATGTGATGATGATACTGCGACACTTGTCTCTCTTGTGAAGTTCAGGCAGCAAAACATGATACATACGGATATGGGCATACCCTATAAGCAAACAAAATTTTCCCATCGATTTCGGATAATTCGAAGGTGGAATAAGTCAACATTCGTTTAGGTCTTCATCTTTAACATCTTGGCCAAAGTCCTTCATCGTATAACTGAGGTTAACATTCATTCCCCCCCCCTCGTTCATGTCTTTGTCTTTATCATTTCCAGGCCAAAGTCCTTGATCGTATAACTGAGCTTAACATTCATTCGTTCATGTCTTCGTCTTTATCATTTCCAGGCCAAAGTCCTTGATCGTATAACTGAGCTTGACATTCATTCGTTCATGTCTTCGTCTTTATCATTTCCAGGCCAAAGCCCTTCATCGTATAACTGAGCTTAATAGTTTGTCGGATAAGTCGATATCGGATGGGTTGATATTTGCATAGGTCTGTATCATTTTTCCCGCTATTTACATTTATGCAAATCAACTTCCGCATGGACTGAGCATACTTTACTGTTCAGCATTCATGCAGACAGTCTCTCTCTTCGAGAACACTTAAAAACAGACGAAGACCAGTTCTAGGAAACAAAGGTGGTGGTGGCACATGCAAAAGATGTTGTCCCGTGTCTTTTTAATACAAAAAAAATCAAAATTTGAACAGAGAGGGGGTTAGTGACCACCAAGAACACAGACAGACAGAGTACAGGACTAGACCACCACCACCTAGTGTCTAGTCCTGTACTCTGTTTGTCTGTGTCCTTGGCGGTCACTAACCCCCTCTCTGTTCAAACTTTGCTCCATTTTCCGCCCTTAGTCACTCCGTTTTGACACTTAACATATAAAAAAAAAAATCCAGTGAATCATCCTGAAACTTGCGATAACCACCATTCGGCATTGCGAACAGAACGTTAAGCGCGGTTGCCATCGGCTTCATCTCACCTGGATCTCGGCTGCTGACTGTCGTGAATATGTCAGCGGGACATGAGATGCGTGGCAACAAGCTGTCACTTGCTGGTTGAAGCTGATGGCGTGAATTTCCAATAGAAATCGAAACCGCCTCTTCGTAATCGAACGTAGTTCGTGCTTACCTGCACACAATCCCTCTTTTTTTTTCTTTTTTTTTTTTTTTTTTTTTTTTTTTTTTTTTTTTCAAACAAGTCCACACTGTACAAAACATTAGAATATAAAATACGATAGAAAAAGAGGAAATCAACATATTGAACACAGTTACAATACTATTCTACATTTTTAGGCACGGTTACCGCCTCTCCACGTGGGAGAGAGAGAGAGAGAGAGAGAGAGAGAGAGAGAGAGAGAGAGAGAGAGAGAGAGAGAGCACATGAGGCAAGCTTAGTACATTATGAAATTTTACATATTTGTCTTTGTTTTTCTTTATGCATATACATGTATACCTACACACACACATGCACACACACACATATATACATACACACACACACACACATACACACACATATATATATATATATATATATATATATATATATATATATATATATATATATATATATATATATATATATATATACATATACATACATACATACACACACACATATACGTGCACGTACACATATATATACATACACACATATACACACTATGCATATACATCACATATATAAGGTTCTGTATTGTATCCAAAGGGGCTTTTTTTAGGCGGTGCAACAGTTTTAGGGTACTATAATCGTACTTGTGCTCGTATAATGTACAATTTCATAGTCATTCGTAACTCAATCTGAGCCTGCTAACATCGGCGTATATGGGTGCCATTTGGAAAGGAAATCGTTATATACAAAGTTTTTTTTCGAGCAATGTATTCTTCAGTTTTATATCTGTATTTTAGCTTATTAAAAAATACTTGCAGTCTGGGTGATTTCTGTTCTGTTCTACACCGATATATATAGTGTTTTTTGCAAATAATACGATAAAAAATAAAATACATGGTCTATATGTATATCTTTATCAAATCCAACGATGGCTAATGGTTCACTTATCTGCAAATTAAATGTATGTACATTTTTCATTCATCAAAACCACCAGCGTTTCCCAAAAACGTTGTATGACCGTACAATACCAGAACATATGTGTGTGATACTGCTTAACAGAGGTACAGAAAGTACAAACATCGCTGTTCAATACACCCATTTTTTTCAGCACAACATTAGTACCAAGACATCTGTGTATTATTCGTAATTGTAACCATTTCATTTGTATGTCAGAAATTTTACTCAGATAAAGAAAACAGTTTTTTCCAGTCATTTTCAACGTTTAGTTTTATATCCCAG
Source organism: Conus betulinus (assembly GCA_016801955.1). Classification (NCBI taxonomy): domain Eukaryota; kingdom Metazoa; phylum Mollusca; class Gastropoda; order Neogastropoda; family Conidae; genus Conus; species Conus betulinus. The sequence continues at coordinate 3,096 of JADBJO010013351.1, read as the reverse complement.
TTCGTACAGATTTTCGGGTGTGTATTATTATCTATAAAATGTCATAATATAATCTTGACCCTTTACAAACTGACGTTAACTTTTTGTAACATACATGCATATTTAAACATTCATTTGTATTTTCAACTTTGATTTTTGTTTTTTGTATATATTCAATTATAGCTGCTTTAATACCAGAAAAAGTGACAAATTAATGTTACATCATACTTTTGTTTAAATTGTTCGTAAGTAAAAATAAACTGGCCATTGTCAAGCAAAAAAATGAGCAATGCAATATATGCCCTTGTTGATCCATGCTTTTCCCCAAAATAGTCTTTTTCCCAACTTGTATTCTGTTTGTATAAAAGACTGGTTCCGCAAGGAGTTCATAAGAAGTCTCACAGTTAACTTTGTAGAAAAATTGTTTGTAAGCCATAAATACCTCTGTCCAAAATACATTTGATTTACAGAAGGAAGAAAGTATTTCTGGTCCATATTTCTCAATATCGCTTAAAAGTGGAAAGTTAGATGTTGTAATAGTTTTCCATTTGTGGGTGTGTAGTCTGAACTTTTTGCAGCCACGTCAATTTTAGGGAAGAAGCAAACGTTTTTAATTCTGGTAGTCCAAGACCACCGTTTTGGATACTTTTGTGAGCAGTTTTTTTATTTATTTTGTCTGGCTTTTTATTCCACACAAATTTGTAACAGTAATTTTTGTAAAGTCTGAAAAAAAGTGTCAGGTGGGTTAGGTAGTAATATCCACAAATGGATGAGTTTTGATAAAATAAGCGATTTTAAAACTGCCACTCTGCCCAAAGGAGTTAGTTGTCTTCTCACCCAAACCTTAAACAAATGTTTCACGTCCGCTAATTTTTTCAGAATAATTAATATCTATACACAGTTTTGCAAATCGTTGGTAAACCAGATTCCAAGAATTTTGAATTTTTGTGGGTTCCACTCCATACCTAAATGGTCCATGTAACGAACAGCAGAATTTTTACAGCTCCCCAACCAAACAGCGCTAGTTTTTCCAGGATTCATATATAACCCGATATTCGACCAAACATTTCCATACGTTTATACATGTTTCAAATGATTTTCTGTCGCCTGCTAAAAGAAATTCCGTGTCATCTGCATACTGAGAAAGTTTATGTTCGACTGTATCTATAACTATTCCACGTATGTTTTCATTTTCCCGAATCATTAATGCTAGAATTTCAACACATAATAGGAATAGATATGGCGATAGTGGATCACCTTGTCTGCATCCGCGGTCTATCTCAAACCAACTAGAAACTTGACCATTAACAAGGACACATGAGTTAATATTTTTATAGAATGTTTCAATCCATTTGCAGAAGCCCTGTTGAAAACCAAACGCTTTCAATACTTTAAACATAAAATCCCAGCTCACTGAATCGAATGCTTTCTCAAAGTCAATGTTTAATAAAAGCCCTGGTAAGTTGTGTTCTTCTAAATAAGCAATAGTGTCGTAAATGAGCCTAATGTTATCTCCCCTATGTATCTATTCTTAACAAAACCTGTTTGATCCTCATTAATGAGACCAGCTAACACACTTTTTAAACGGTTGGCTATACACGATGACCCTATTTTATATACAACATTAACAACGATATTGGTCTCCAGTTCTTCACAAAGTGTCTTGGTTTGGTTTATCTCCCTTTGGTATACATACAATTAGTCCCTGTCTTTGAACACAAGAAAGCTCCCCCCTTCTAAAACCCGGCATTTAAAGCTCTGACAACAAAAAACCCTATTCTGCTCCAAAAACACTTAAAAAAATCTGTTGTGAAACCATCAGTGCCAGAACTTTTGTTGTTTTTTCATGTTCTTTAATGCAATACATGACTCCTCCAGTGTGATTTCACCATCTAATCTAAATTATTTGCATCGTCACGATCTAAATGTGGAATATTTACAATGAGTTCATCCAAATCACAGTCGTCAACTTCACATTTTTTGTACAATGATTCATAAAAACCTTGAACCTCGTGAAGAATCTCTGTTTGGTCATTTAGAATATTGCCATGGTTATCAATTAATCTAGTCATACTCTTACTTATGAAATGTCTTTTTTCTAGGTTACAGAAATAGTTCGTTCAGCTTTCCCTTCAGCTATCCCCCTAGCCCTCGATCTTAAAAGTACCCCTTCTATTCTTTTCTCTCGAATAACCTTTAGCCTTTCCTTCTTTAACTCTAAAGCTTTGATCTCTTCTTCTTCGTCTTTTGTCTCTTTTCTTTCGAGCCGTTGTATGTCTTGCTGTATTTTACGTTCCTCTTCATTCGTGGTTTTTCTTCTTCATAGTTGCGTATGAAACAGTTTTTGGACCTAAGCTTCATCAGTAAAAATCTAGAAATAAATCATCAGAAATTGTAAACTGTAATTCGTTCAGAGGAATCGTGTGTACTGCTTCTCTTGCATAAGGGCTTACAGCATATTCTTGTTTGACATTCTCAATTTCTTTGTTGATTTCATCCAGATAGTCCTTGTCCTTTAATAATGACGAGTTAAATTTCCAAAAAGTATTACTCTTAATTTTTTTTTTACAAAACCGTAACCTTAACACAATCATGGAGTGGTCTGTTCTATACCCACACTCAATGTCTACGTCATCGACAAAGGAAACAACGTGATCTGATATGAGAAAGAAATCCAGCCGTGCTTGTTGGAAAGGATTATTCCTTCTCCAGTATATCTGTGACAATCCTGATTTAAGTCCCTCCAAATATCATTTAATTCTAAATCGTTTATCATGTTGTCTACTGCTTCTCTCGCTTTGGGATTATTAACCCTTTTATAATTACAGTAATCTCTCGGGCGGGTCCAAAACTAAGTTAAAGTCTCCTCCAATTACGACATTACTTATACCTAAATTACTAATTTGTTGATTTAAGGTAATATAAAATTCTGGGTTATCTCTGTTTGGCCCATATACATTTACAAACAAAAAGTCGTGTTGTTTAATTTCTGCTAAGACCATGAGGCTATTCCCATCATCGCCTTTGTGAACATTTTTTATTTTAATTTCAAAGTTGTTATTGAAAGTATTGCCACACCTCTTGCATTAGAAGCATGACTAGAGAAATATCCTAGGT
>JADBJO010013350.1:40000-52852 GCA_016801955.1 Conus betulinus | reverse complement strand
ATAACAACTATTTGACGACATTCAGAACTCATTCCGGGTGGCGCAATCACACGTTTGACCGCTCCTGCGGTGGTTACTCGTCTCGTCTTTGTTGTCTGGAGCTGTGTTTGACCCGCTGGAGGAGGAGGATACACAAGGTCATGCTATGGCATCATTTGTAAACATCAATTTCAGTTTCGTCTTTCATTGCTCAACAGACCAAACTATTCGAATATGGGATGCAAAGGAGACATAAACTTTTAAAAAAAAAGCCCATCGACTTCTATAATAAGCAATATCATCCAGTTCAATATTACATAAGAGTACATAAATAGCCGTCCTGGTTTGCATATAAAAAGGACAAACACGATATTTTCCCTATTCATCTTAATGTTGTGAGTTTTATGTAAACTTGGAAGTTTTGTGCACAGACAACACAGCATACAGGAATATTATTCTGGGGTAGTAGATATGCAAATGAATGTGAAACAATTTTAACTTTTTTTCTTTTGCATATCCGAGTGTTGCAAGGCATAACTTGAACACACTGGCTAACTTAACCGAATCTCTGCTAACTAGACAGAGCGTTGTCTTAAACGTAAAGTGCCAAAGCCAGAACGTGAACAGAAATTAAAATGACTCAAAACATAACATGAAAAATTAGGCTCGGTTATATCCAGAGAAATGTAAAATGTGCACATGTTGAAGATTCTGTTAATCAAAACATTCTCATATACAGTCCTGTAAAACGATCCATTTGAGCAACATCAAGTCAGCCTAGTAAATCAATAGGTATTAGAAGATCTTAACACCAAACCAAAATACGGGTTTCTTGTACCGTTTCTAGTTATTAGTCCTGCCAATAGTACAAGGCTATATCACGAGTGAAGACTTCCCACCCACCCATCATAAAGAAAATGCACACAAGCTACCGTATTAATTCAGACTCAAAACCACAAACTGTGAAATTTTTACGGAAAAGAAAATAAGGCATAGCGTATGTATTCCTAAGCTCCATGTATTCACACTATAGTGCGCGAGCAAACTATTCTGTGATTTTTCACAAAACACCAAAACTCAATCCTCATCACCATCACATGGTTGGAAATATTACATACACAAAAGCCATAAAAACAAATAGATAAAATGAAATCCCCGAAGGGAAGATCAGTTTTTGGCGTAGCAGTAGAATCCAAAAGTATTGTCCAAAATGCACACTTGAATCAGTTTATAGAGAGAAATAAAAGAAAAAAAAAGCTGTATGGGTTTCTGGAAAACATAAAGCTAGAAACGTGAAGTAAGACAGAAAAAGAAAGAGAAGGCATGATGCAACAAAAAGTAAAAGATAGAACGAACCTCCGAAAGAAGAGAGCCGTGTCCAACACATATTTGCCAGTACAGGTGATATCATATACACCTGCTATGATTTAAACCAGCATGTGTTCTATGTGTTTTATTGACAGTTCACACACATTTTTTCAAGGTATATACCGTTACTCAGTGCATTTTGTTGTTGGGTTTTTTTGTTTTGTTTTGTTTTGTTTTGTTTTGTTTTGTTTTGTTTTGTTTTGTTTTGTTTTTTGTTTTGTTTTTGTATTGTTTTGTTTGTTTGTTTGTTTGTTTGTTTGTTGTTTTTTTCTGCTTTTTGCATTGGGTTTCATATCTTTTCCGAGTGGTCTTTATCTTTATACTGTGTATGTTTTCAAGACGTTACCAGGGTGTATGTTTGTTGGTGGTAAACACATTTTTCCAAGTGGTGTTTACCGTCACTCAGTGTATGTTTATTGTTTACTAACACAATTTTCCAGGTGGTGGTTACGTTACTCAATGTATGTTTACTGGTGGTTAACACAATTTTCCAGGTGGTGGTTACGTTACTCAGTGTATGTTTACTGGTGGTTAACACTCCAGGTGTGGTTACCCTGTGTTGTTGTTTACGTGACCCTGTGCATGTACTTGAAGGCTCACACGGTGCTCAGATGTGTTGTTAGTTACTATGACCCAGAGTGTGTTTCAGTTACAAGGTCCACAGATGTCGTTTACGGCTACCCAGTGTGTGTATTGTTTATGTGACCCAGTTCGTTTTTATGACAATGTTCACACATGTTTACTGCTATCCAATGTGCATATTGTTTATGTGACCCTGTGTGTTTTCATGATAGTGTCCACAGTTCTTCTTCTTGTTTACTGCAACCCAGTTTGTGTTTGAACAACAGGTTTCACAAAAGTCTTTTTTTTAAGATGACCATGTGTGTATTTTAGTGTCAGTCTTCACAGATTTTATTGTACATGTGACACGTTTTTCTGTTTTAAATGCAGTTGCAAAAAATATTCTAGTTTACTGCGATCCATAGTCCAGCCTTTGTTTCTTGATAGCTCTCATCTGTTTCCATTACTCTCCTCCTCTGTAAAGGCATGTATACACGCGTGCGTTTTGGTCATGTGCGTATGAGAGAGAGAGAGAGAGAGAGAGAGAGAGAGAGAGAGAGAGAGAGAGAGAGAGAGAGAGAGAGAGAGAGAGAGAGAGAGAGAAAGCTAGACAGACAGATCAGGACCATGCATATATATATATATATATGTGTGTGTGTGTGTGTGTGTGTGTGTGTGTGTGTGTGTGTGTGAGAGAGAGAGAGAGAGAGAGAGAGAGAAAGAGAGAGAGAGAGAGAGTATGTGTGTATGCGCGCATGCATGTGTGTATGCAAGCGTGTGTGCATATGTGCGGGCGCGCGCGCGTGTGTGCATGCGTGCGTGCGTGCGTGCGTGCGTGCGTGCGTGCGTGTGTGTGTGTGTGTGTGTTTGTGTGTGTGTGTGTGTGTGTGTGTGTGTGTGTGTGTGTGTGTGTGTGTGTGAGTGTGCGTGCCTGCGTGTGATCAGATCCCCAGGGATAGTTTTGTCATTAATGTCCAGTACGTTCCTGCTAAGAGCTTTCCAGATCTGGCTTTGTCCAGTTAAAAACCCGCTACAAGTCGAAGAAATCCACACCGACGGTTGATGCACTGCAGTTCTCCACCTGAAGCAGACGACTGCCCCCGTCAGTGCTTTCCTCCTCTTCCTTCTCTCTCCCTCGTCTTCCTCCATCTCTTCTTCTTCACTTTCGTCATGTTCATCATCAAAAAGGGGGTCTGCCCGTACAACCCAGCCGTCCTCACAAACCAATGAAGACTGACCTGCGGAAGGAAGACAAAGCAGTGGGGCGGACAATGTGAGGAGATCCATTGGCCAGGTAACGGAGAAACTGGAGCTGGTTGTTAGTCAGAGACACCACGTGAATGCTGTCAGTAGCCAGGTCTGAGATCAGCAGGAGATCCTCATCATAGCAGCAGACATCTGTGGGGAAGAAAGGTTGTTGCGGCGGTGTATAGCGACTCACTGCATTGCTCTGCTCAAGGACGTACATCTGCACCATGCGTGTCTTGGTCCGTGCGTGGACAGCGGCGAGGGAAGGTGACTTCATGGTGGTGCCTTCATCCCGGGGGGGTGACGGAGAGGTGTCTTCGCTCAGAACAATTAGGTATTTCCTGTCCAGAGTGACATCAATGGCGACTGGTGTTGAGGCATCTTCAAGGTGAAATTCTGTTAAATATCCGATCAAATTTCTCACAGCTGCTTTGGGTGGGTGATTTTCCAGAGAAACTTTGGCAAAACTGTCATTCTTTGCATGAAGAATCTGACATGCATTGTTATTCAACCCTTTTCTCTTCGAAGGTTCTTGTAACTTGCGTGTGAGGAGGTTCACTGTGATTTCCACTTCATGATCATTGGTAGGTGCTCTGCTTCCATACGTAATAATCATGGAATTATGGGAAGGCGCTTGAAGAGCTGTGACCTCTTGACAGCCATGAACTCCGTCATACTTGCACCAGGGAGTGGCGGTCTCTTTCGGGGCCCACGCTGGGCAGCTGCAGGCGGACAGGGCTGCCAAACAACCGGGCCACATCCTGCTCCCTCAGAACCGGTGTACCATCCCGTTGAAGACTCGGCCTCTGTGTACTGCTGGACAGACAACTCTCCATCTTCTCCACCTCCTCCACACTTCCCTCCCCTTCTCTCACCTCCCTCTCCACCACCACTACCTCGGCATCGTTGTCGCTGTCGATGGCGTGGGAGATCTGCTGCTGCAGCTGAATGAGGGAATCCAGGTGTCGCTGGGCGGTGCTGATGTGGGTGCTGAGGTCGTCGTCAATGGAGCTCGTCAGGGCGTCTAGCTCACGTAATGCCTGGTCACGTTGTTTGGTCACCATGGTCACGATGGAGTCGTACTTCTTGTTGATCTGTGAGGAACAGAGAAGATGAGAATGAACAAAAGGATTGGAGAGGAAGAATTGGAGAGAAATGTCAGAATGAATAAAGTGACACCGGAGAAAAGAACGAAGGAAAGAGGAGAAACCAAGGAAGGGACAGAGACGATGCAGAGAAAGATAGGATACTGGTCAGGGAAATCAGAAAATCAGAAGGAAATTCGACACAATTGTTTCCGTGTGAGTGGTTGTGTACGCACAAGTGCAAACAAGCGCGTGCATGCTTATATACAGTAAGTGCATATTTTATGCCTATGTGTTCGTAGAGGTGTGTGTGTGTGTGTGTGTGTGTGTGTGTGTGTGTGTGTGTGTGTGTGCGCGTGTGTGCGTGCGTGCGTGCGTGCGTGCGTGTGTGTGTGCGTGTGTGTGTGCAGCATCTTCGGATGGCAAGCCTTAACCTTAATGGCGTATTTAACATAGCTTAGTTGCTAACTGTAGAGTTTTTTTAATTGACCGATTGTCTCTCACCATTGTATTGATCAGGTTTGAAATAAATGAGCTAAGTACTACTCATCGAAAAGCATCATGCCTGAAGGCTTACATTATAAAGTGAATGATGACTTCAGAAATGTATTTTGATTTCTTCTTACACGCTTCAACATTTATGAAGTGGTGGTAGTAAGACTGACTGAAATTAACCAATTATGACAGTGTGAATCTGAGGACAAAATAAATCTTTGGAACTATATTAATACGGGCGTTTTAGTACGAGTGAAATGGATTGTCCTACATGTCATTGCACACACTTTAAATCAGTAATGTAATACTGTTCATCATGTCATTGCAAGTTGTTTGATTTAGAATCATCATATCACCTAACACATAATTGGAGGCTTTTAGAAGACTGGTAACATCACACTAACATATTTTTCGCAGACTGTATAGTTTAGAAATATCATATTAAGAAACGATTGAAGGGTTTTCAGTTTAGCGGTATCATATATCTAATATATTATTATCACTGGCGTTTAAGTTAGGGAATTTCATTTCTATCTCCAAATACCTTCTATACATGGACAAAGATCATATATATGCGTTTGATGTTAGGCAGTGCATGTATGCGGATATTAACAAGTTCACGAGGATGATGGAGATGGGGGATGATGCTGATGACAAAGATGGGGGTGATGCCAGGTCGGTTCACTTTGTTTAAAGGTCGCTGACTGTGGAGGTCATCTGAAGGATCAAAATATGTAAACACTGCCATGGCCCCTCACCACCCCTTACAACCCTCACCAGCACCATCATCACCCCTCACAACCATCACCACATCACACATCACCACCATTACCATCACCACCATCACTGCCCCTGACAACCCTCACCAGCACCATCACCACCATTACCATCACCACCCCCCACAACCCTCACCAGCACCATCACCATTACCATTACCATCACCACCCCTCACAACCATCACCACATCACCGTCACCACCATTACCATCACTACCATCACTGCCCCTGACAACCCTCACCCAGCACCATCACCACCATTACCATCACCACCCCTCACAACCATCACCACATCACCGTCACCACCATTACCATCACCACCATCACTGCCCCTGACAACCCTCACCAGCACCATAACCACCCATTACCATCACCACCCCTCACAACCATCACAGCACCATCACCACCGTCACCATTATCATAATCACCACCCTTCACAACCCTCACCCTCACCACCATCACCATCACCACCGTCACCATCCCTCACAACCCTCATCACCACTATCACCAGCACCATCAACGCCATCACCATCACCACCACCACCATCACCACTCACAACCCTCATCAGCATCATCACCACCATCACCATCATCACCATCACCACCTCTCACAATCCTAACTGGCACCACAACCACCATCACCAGCAAACAAATACCTGCGCCTTGAGTAACTCAGCCTTCTCTCTGGCTGCCTTGTGGTTGTCCCGGGAAAGCTGTGAGGCCTTGGTCAGCTTGTGAACACTTTTCTGCAGCCTCCTTCTGGCCGTCCTCAGCAGCTTCTTGCAACGCTTGGCAGCGTCAGCCAGGTCCTCCGTGGGATGATGATCGTGCTTGGTCAGCTTGCAGCGCCAGCAGATGGCCCGGTCACACTGCAGGCAGAAGAAGATGAGTTCCTCCGTGGCGTGGGTTCCACACATGGGCTTGAAGACCTGGTCCCTCTCCCGCTCCAGGTCCTCCTCCGGAATGTGGAAATTCACCTTGAAAGACATGGAAGGATTTTTCTTTATGATTTACTCCCAGAACAAAAACACAATATTTCAATTCGTTACCTGCCTTGGTGCAGTGGATAATGTCACGGGTTGTTGGCTGGCTGCTTATGGGTTCGAGTCACTTCAGAAGCATATGTGGGATTTTTCACCGCCAGCAGCATTTTGATATGTGCCGGGGTTAACATGGGAAGACTGGGACATTACAGTCGAGATTCATCTGTAAAAATTAATGGATGGGTAACTTGTGAAACATGCTCCACTTCACTGAGTTACACTTCAGGCGTTCGTATCTCTCCAGCCTGGTAGACGCCAGGATATGCTGGAAAAGCGTAGAGGATATTTTTTTTCCTCGTGCTTTGCACCCCCGCCATTCCTTCCAGTGTCCTCCCCCCCCCTACCCACCACCACCTTCAGTCCACGGCCACAGTCTGCCCCACACCGCCACAACCCCAGCTGTGGCAACCCACAGGGAGCAGTCAATCACAAGCTGTCAAGAGGCAACCCACCAGAGGACACACAGCACTGCTGTTTAGTCACTTCGGTGGTGTTCAGCAGCGCCTGTTTCTGATACAACATATGGAGGATACCGGTTACTGGGCCCCTACTGACGACGATGATTGCTTACTTGTGGACCCCATCGGGGCTGTGCTTTCCCTCAGGAGGGCACTATCAAATCCCAACAGTCCCCATCAGTTTGCTGATACCGGTGACCCCAACAGAACCAAACCAAGGACATAGACGTGAAGAGATCGTCAAAACGAAGGTCTCCGTGACAGCAGGGCATGAAGGGCCACAGAGGGTTTGATTTTTTTGTTTACACAGGTGAATGGGGATGAGAGAGATGAAGATGAATGCTGTTGCTAATTTCCACTCCAGTCTGAGACTGCGTGACAAGGCTATAATCAACGCTTACTTATATAAGATATCCTGGCATCAATCAGGCCTGAGAGACAAAGATACCTGCAGTGTTGGTCAGGAAATTTGAGCAACATTCTCAGAGACGTATCAGTGAATGAAACTCGACTGTGTGGTTCCACTCTTTTGCAATTGAGCCCACAGCAAGCTTTACTCTGGATAGGAGCTGCTCAAGGCAGAAATCTTGCACAGATAAACGGCTTTGATGGGAACCCCAACCCATGACCTCCCAACCGGAAGTTCTTGACGCAAATACTTTACCATGGCGGTTGCTTCGTAGAGAATAACTTTGTCATGTAGTTTCAGACCAGAATGAAACTTCACAACATCATCTTCATCACTGTTATCCTCACTGACATTATGGAAAAAAAAAAACCCTCTGAAATCAATGGCCCTTCATGCCCTGCTTTGTGGATGATCTCAGGGTGTTCTTGTTGGTATCAGTTAGTTGATGGGGACTGTCTTTGGACGGGCATGATGGTGCCCTCCAAGGCAAGAGTGCTCACACACGCTGGCTCTGCAGCCAAGCAAATACGGTGGGGTTTATGAGATGGTGTCTTACCAATGATGGTTCAGAACAAGCATTAAACATACCACCAAGCTGACATGGAACTGGAGCTGTAGCTCCTCTGATGGACAGTCCCATGACAAGCCAATTGTGATTACTACCTGTGCACAGCCATTGTTGGGGCAGCGACATGGCGGGACTAGTGGTGAGTGTGCATGGGCCGATGGGAATGAGCGACGTGGGGGTGATGCCACAGACATGGAGGCACGATGGAGCTACAGTCAGATCAGCCTCTATTTCAGGTGATCATCCTAACGCCATGCTTGAAGTTCAGCTTAATGAGTCAGCGAGGAGTGCGTTCCCATGGAGGTCAGAAGAATCGCTTCACAGACACATTCAAAAACATCCTTGAAAACGTTCAACAGCAACCCTGACACATTGGAACAAACTGCTGTGGATCATGCTAGATGGCGCTACTTTATACACAAAAATGCTAGTTTATGTAAAGGCAGGACTGCTGCAGCACAACTAAAGAGACAGGCAGGGAAAGCTCACGCCAGCAATCGAGAGCAGGTCTCCCACATTGCTTATCAAATCTGTCACCGCACATTCTGTGCACGCACCAGCTTGACCAACCACCTGCGTATCCACTAATCATACCCCCCCCCCCCCCCCCCCCCCCCACTCGTTCCCAAATGACTGGAGTGGTTCTTGTCGACTTGACGGACATACAACATACTATCTTGAATCACGTTTACTGTATTCATAATTTGTAATGACTCCATCAGTGAGTCATAATTACTGTTTCAATGAGGGACTCGTGATTACTCTTTTCATGAGTCATGACTATGTTCATAAATGAATCATAATTTCTTATTTCATGGGTCACCATTACAGTTGTCAAGAAGTATGATTACTGAGTTCATGGGTCATGAGTCATATTTACTGTTCACATGATTCATTAGTACTCTCTTCAAGAGTGAATCAGAATTCCTATTTCATGAGTGATGAATACTTTTTTTCATGATTCATAATTATCGTTTTCAAGAGTCTTATGATTTTAACAACTGTTTTCATGTATGAGTCATACTTACTGTTTTCATGAGTGAATAATCGTCACTGTATTCGTGAATGATGATTACTTTTTCATGCATCATAATTATTGTTTTTAATGAATAGTAATAACTAATTTCAAGAGCCATAATTACTATTTTATGAAGAAGTCATAATTGCTGTTTTCATAAGTATTAATTTCTGTGTTATAAATAAATCATAACTCTTCTTTGAATGAATCATAAGACAGTTATATTAGTGAGTTGTAATGGCTGTTTTCATGTGTGATGCTACGTCTTTATGTGTGAGTCAACGCTTCTATTGCAAGAGTCACGCTGTTTCCATGAGAGTGTCATAATTACAGTTTTCATAGTCATACTTACTGTTTTCATATGTAATGCCTATCGTTTCGTGATTTGTGATTGCTATCTTCATGGGTGATAATCACTGCTTTCATTAAAAAAAAAAAAAACAGTTTTCATGTCTCATACTTTTTCAAGCAGAGAAACTTTGTTTCAAACGAAGTTGAAAAAGCCAAACGAGACTACTTCAGTCAAATGATAACCGATGCAAAATCCACAGCGCCAGTGTGGATCGCAATAAACACTATTGTACGCAACAAGCGTACAGATTCACAAATTCAAGAACAAACATCACCCCGGACAAATTTAATACCACTTTCTGTCATTATTAGATACCCTTACTCAAGCTTCACAGACTATAAGAGCACCAAATGAATATACATGTCCGACTTCCCTAATATCATTTTGCAAACAAAAGCTTGGATCCAGTAACTCAATCAAAATTTCCATTCTTGCTGTACATGAAGTAGGAATGCACACAAGGCAATTAAAGAATAAAAAAAAATCCATGGGTCCTGATAACATTCCCGCATTTCTTCTCAAACTCGCTCTACCTTACATTGTTGGGTCTCTTACATACATATATAATTTATCCATTGAAACTAATGTTTTCCCTCAGGCGCTCAAAAAACGCCAAAGTGATCCCCCTTCCAAATTCAAATGTTTTGTCGGATCCAAATAGTTTCAGACCTATATCCTTAGTATCTATTCTATCCAAACCCTTGAAAGACACACACACACACACACACACACACACACACACACACACACACACACACACACACACACACACACACACACACACACACACACACACACACACACACACACACGCACACACACACGTATCTCAGTTCATGGAGAAAAACAAACTATTTCATCCATTCCAATCTGGATTCCGATCTAATCATTCCTGCCACACAGCATTATCACGAATGTATGACTCGTGGCTTTCAAATATGAACCAATCACAAAATGACAGGGGTTGTCTTTCTTGACTTCAAAAAGGCTTTGATCTTGTTGATCATTCCATTCTTCTAAAAAGAAACTATCTGTCTACTTGAACCATACCCCGACAATCTCATTATTCCAATCATACTTGAACGATAGGACTCAGTATGTGGTGCTTATAGGCAAAAGCTCTGCTTCAGACTTTGTCAGACATGAAGTCCCACAGGGCTCAGTACTAGGCCCCCTACTATTCTGCATCTTCATCAATGATTTACCATTGTCCGTTTCAGGTGAAAAGGTCACGACAGATTTATTTGCTGATGACTCGTCACTCCAACGAATGGTAGTGATCTACAGACAATAGAAACTTCTCTCCAGGAAAGTCTAAACGACGACGTGTCAGACTGGTGTCATTCAAACTCAATGGTCATACACACCCAGCCAAAATCAAATATATGATTATAGCTACCCGCCAAAAACCAGTTGACTCCTCTTTGCCTACAAGTTCAGTTGAATGTCACTTCTATCAAGCAGGTAGATGAGCATCGTGTTCTAGGGTTAACGATAGATAAAGAATTGAAATGGCAAGCTCATCTCAATAACGAATGCAAGGTAGTCTCAAAACACCTTTTCCTGTTATCTCAATTAAAGCGCTACGTCAACAGTAATGTGCTTAAACTTCATAACGTCACGTATCAATTACGCTTCAACAGTGTGGGACGGAAGTAGTGACATCCACAAAAAAGGCTGATTTCTCTCTATAGACGTGCAGCAAAGCTACTCCATCCAGCTGTATCTCTAGCAACAGACGAAAAACTAAAAGCGCCGAACATATTTCCTCTGAATAGCAAACTGGAATTCAACAAGGCATCATTTATGTTTACAATCTTGACAGTTGCTATGCCATGTTATACCAATGCCCTTTTTTACAAGATCCAACAGCTTTTCTGGCTCGATGAAATTCCTTTTTCCCTACCCACGCATTGATCTATACAAAATAAGCCTAGCTTACTCTGGACCATATGTCTGGAACTCACTTCCACCGAATCTACAAAACATAAATACCTAAAACTTTTCAAGGAACATTTGCATAAACATTTTATGTCTCAGTAATTTAATTATACGATTACAATGATTAGCGTCTATATTCGCAAAGTCTTCTGTGTACCATACTTTGAATAAATCGTCTAAACATAAACCCTACTCCGTTAAAATCGCTTATCCCCACTCCCACTCTGTCTACCATCCCTTTTCTCCTCCCCCTACCTACCAGTACCAACAGGTGAACAGAGAAGTCAGGAAAAAGATGAAGACAGCCGAGGAAAATTGGATAGAGGAACAGTGCGAAGCAATCGAGAAAGGCATGGAAGCAGGGAACAGCAAAGAAGCCTACAACACACTCAAGACCCTCAATAAGACTGACCAGAGAAGATCAGCGGTCATCGAAGAAAAGGATGGTAAGCTACTGACAGAGAATGAAGAAGTCCTGAAGAGGCGGATAGAATACTGCGAGGGCCTCTACAATTACCAGTTTAACCCAGACACATCCATTTTGTAGGACAACCAACGACCCGCAGTGAGAATGGTCTCCAAGTACTGAAGGCAGAGGCTGAGGTCGCGATACAAATTCTGAAGCCAGGGAAATCCCCAGGTCCACAATGTCCCAGCTGAGCTTGTGAAATACAGAGGGAAAAGAGACCACAGAAGCACTAATATTGCAATGTCAGAAGATCTGGACAGAAAAGAAGTGGCCAACAGAGTGGACCCAGTCATTGGTGATTCCCTTACCCAAGAAAGGCAACCTCAAACAATGTCAACATTACAGGACTATAAGTCTGATCAGCCACCCCAGCAAAGTCATGCTTCGCATCATCCTCAACCGACTGAAATCCAAGGCCGAGGAACTGCTATCAGAAGAACAAGCAGGTTTTAGAAGAGGGCAGAACACTGTGGAACAAATTTTCAACTGCCGAGTCCTGACTGAAAAGCATCTACAACACCAAAAGGACCTCTTCCTCAACTTCATTGACTTTAAGAAGGCATTCGACCGGGTGCGGCACAACGGCCTATGGCAGGTTCTCAGAGACTTCAACATTGATGAGAGGCTCGTCCAAGTCATCCAGGCCCTCTACGAACACTCCAGCAGCACAGTACTTCTCAATAGCCAGCAGGGCCAGTTCTTCCCGACCACAGTCGTCGGAGTCAGGCAAGGGTGCCTACTGTCTCCAGTCCTGTTCAACATCTTTCTGGAGAGAATCATGCAAGAGACCCTCGAAGAACACCACATCACCATCAGCATTGGCGGCAGGCCGGTCTGCAACCTTCGTTTCGCAGACGATATCGACCGCATGGGGGGCAGCAACACCGAGCTCCAGGATCTCACAAACAGATTTGTCACAAGAGCAAGTGCCTACGGCATGGAGATAAGCACAGAGAAGTCAAAGGTCATGGTCAACAGCACGACTAACAGCAGTGCCAACACAACCATGAATGGTGAACCCCTGGAAGAAGTGACCAGCTTCAGGTACTTGGGAGCAACCCTGTCCAAAGATGGTACCTGCA
>JADBJO010013350.1:17500-30000 GCA_016801955.1 Conus betulinus | reverse complement strand
TACAATATTCAAATTTTATCAAGAATCAAACACACTCACACACATGTTACACTATTAGTTCATTTTATATTAAATAGTTGCAGTAAAGACAAGTCATCTTCTTGACTTGTCGAGGAGCTTTCGTGCACTTGGCTGTACCACCTCTGGACCACCACAGCCTGGACCCTCACTAGGCTGGTACACACCTCTAGTCTGGAACACCACTGGACGCTGAGGGAGTCTGTAACGAAACCTTATGTCCAGGGTTAACCACTAAAATGAATTTTATTTATTTATTTTCTCTTTCTCTCTTTTATTATTCATAGCTCCTTTTGAACTCCTTTCACATTCATTCCAAAATCAAAATAGTATACTCACATGAGTCTTGTTCCGCCAACCTATTCCTACCTACAGTTGGGCTACAGAAAGAAATCTTTATACAAGAATGTTTTATTTATTTATTTTTCAATTCTTCTTTTCTTTTCGCGTTCAACGTTCATCTTTCTCTTTTTCCCAAATAGCGCGATATCCTCAAATATTTATAATCATCAAACTTCTGTTATCATTACAATTACACCTTTAATGTAATTGCTTTAACCAGTTTACAACCCCATCTGGTACTCACCTTCTAGAGAGAATAAGCGACAAGCTTACCCTAGTAGACTTCCAGTCTACATCTACACCCTATACTTGAGTGAAGCTCGCCACGCCAACCCACCAAGGGTTAAGCACACCCAAACCAGGGTTGCATCAGACAAACCAGTCCAACCATATAGCACACCCAACCCAGGGTTGCATAGGACAATCCTAGTCTTGACTATATTAAAACCCGACTAGAGTTACAATTAGACATCCTCCTATGTCCGTGTCCCGAGCTCCTCTGAAGTACAGTAATCTTCCACCCTTCCTCACATTGGGTGAACACACTTCACAATCCACTCAGCGTCCCACTCTTCCACATCACTGGTGGTTGCACTCCATGAATACAAAAAGCATCAAAACCGTAGGTTCCATTCCACAATCGCAAAAATTACAAAATCTCTTAACACTCTTTTCTTTGACATGAAACTTTTCCATTCACATAACACTTTTCTCATTCACATGACAGTCGTGTCATTAACAAACAACTCGTATACTGCAGCAAGAAATAAAAGTAATTTATTGATGTAAATTGAAAATGATAAGGATCGTAGGATAGAACCTTGTGGAACACCATATTTAACAGGCAATGGAGATGATATTTTCCCACCAAGCGTTCCTGAACAATTTCTATCTAACAAGAAAGATGACATGAGTTCTAATGAGTTGTTGATAAACCATAGATCTTAAGTTTTTTTTTAGAAAGAGTACATGGTCAAGTACATCAAGGCTTCAGTTAAATCGACAAAAACGACACCAGTAATCTCGTTATTATTCATACTCGTCAACCATTTGTCTGCTAAGGATGCCACTGTAGTATGACATGAGTAGGTAGCTCTGAAACCTTACTGGTTTGGATGAAATAAATTGAAAAATCCTAAATGGTGAAGAACTGATTTCTGAATGTGATTTTATAAGGGTTTAGACAAGATAGATAACAGAGAAACAGACCTGTAGCTAGAAGGTGCAGAACGGTATACTGGTTTATCTGAAGGAATAACACCTTTTTTCATCCATGCTAGGCATATGAGAAGGTTGTCACTACAAGCATAATTCGGTGAACAAATTGCTACTTTTTTGCATACTTCAGATGTATATATGTGGTCGATAAGTTTTTTGAAGAGGCTGTTATTCTTGTAGCTTTGTCAATTAATTGAAAGATGAAAAGTTCCCGTCATTTGTACCCAGGACTTGTTTGGCTTCGAAAAATCAGTGTTGAAATCTCCCAATAATGTTTACTCATAAGTAGTGGAACATAAATCCTCTAACAGAAGAGTAACTATATTACGCCAAACTGCACTCTGTGCAGGATTTCCGTTAACAAAACCAAAGGAAAGTAGTTTTGAGCGTTTGAATTTAATTTGAGACACATGTGGGACTCTTAGTATGAAATTGTAACCTGGTACATTTATTTCAGAGTTACTTATATGTCTTGACAATCTTGACTCTGCAAAACCAACTACATGGAAAAGTTTGACAGAGTTGTTATGAGACACATCAGTTAATTTATTTGCAGTATGCCAGCCGCCGTGGCGAAGTGGTTAGCGTCGCGGACTCCCGGCTGGGAGGTCGTGGGTTCGAATCCCATCATGTGGGTTTTTCTGCCCCGACCGGCTACTACCCAGAGTTGAGTTTGCTGCCGGCTCAGTTGGGAAGACTGGGACCACACAGTCGAGTTTCATCCACTTAATGGATGCGTTTCTGAGAGTGTTGCTCAAATTTCCTGACCAACACTGCAGGTGCCTGTATCTCTCGGGCCTGGTTGACGCCGGGATATATTATGAAAGGAAGCGTAGAGTACAGCCCTGCCATGTAGTCTCAGACCGAAATGGAAATCCGTAGCATCATCTTAATCATCCTCATTCTCATCGATCAGCATTAAAAAAAAAAAAAAAAATATTCTGTGGCCCTTCATGCCCTGCTCTCATGGTGACCTCAATTTCGACGTCCTCTCCACGTCTGTGGCCTTGGTTTGGTTCCGGGGTCCGGGTCACCGGTATCGGCGAGTCCATGGGGGCTGTCGTTGGACGGACGTGGTGGCGCCCTCCGGGGGGAGAGCTCACTCACGCCGGCTCCGCGACTAAGCAATTATTGTCGTCAGTAGGGGGCTTAGTAGGTGGTGTCCTGCGTATGTTAGATCAGAACAGGCGCCACTGAACACCACTGAAGTGACTCAGCAGCAGTGCAGTGTCTCCTCCGGTGGGTTGCCTCTTGACGATTTGACATTGACTGCTCCCTGTGGATTGCCGGTGCCGGGGCTGTGGCGGGGCCGACCGGGCTGTGGCTGTGGACGGGCTGTCGGAATGAGCGGCGTGGGTGCACTGCCTCTGAGGTGGCGCAGAGGTTGGGACAGAAAAAAAAAAACAAAAAAAAAACCTCTAAGCCCATCATTAGATGGCCAAGTATTACAGGTGTCGTCACTTCGCCTAGTGCGGTGACAGGAATACCAAATGTGAATAGGTACCCCCCTTTAAATCCACACCCGCCCCACTCTAAAGCTATTAACACCACAGAACAAAGAATACAAAACACCGAATAATAGGTGCGACAAAACTAACAAATTTTATTCAGATTCGCACTCACACACGCACCACCAGCGAAACAAGTAAAAAAAAATCTTCAAACAATAACACATCAATCATCAATAATATTCAAAAAAATAAATGCCCCGATACCCCACCTCCAGATCCCGGGAGCCTCAAAGGACCCCAACCCACACAGGGTTAATATCGGACCAAGGATACTACAGGGGGTATCGCGTGTAACTTGGGGCTGGGTCATCCAGAGGGGAAGGATGGTCTACAGAACCCAAAGTGCCCACGCAATACAAACTATTAAGGGGACACAATAACACCCCCTCCAAAAAAAAAAAAAAAAAAAAAAAAAACAATTTACTACAATTCCCCCTCCACACAACATATACAAATATATCCAAATCTATATATATATATATATAAATGTATACATAATATATATGATCATCAACAGCTCATACACAATACCATTCACCCTTCACACACTCGAACCATCTTTTTTTTTTTCCACAATCAATTTTCACACCTCAACTCTTTCCTTACCCTCGCGGGCATTTACAGTTTGGGCACTGGTGACCACACTGTCACTGAGGTCTTGATGCCACGGTAGATGAAGGTCCGAACAATGCCAAATCAATAATGTCACTAAGTTCAACACAAAGTCACTAATTTCAAAACACCGTAACACACACTGAAGACGACGAAGGGCTCAGCAGCTCAGCAGATCTCAACAGCAGGAAGGGAAGCTTCGACGCTCGAAGGATGCTCTCGACCCCTCCCAGTCGTCTGTGACGATGACCTAGAGGTCAGCTACACCGACGACAGAAGCCAAGGCAATACCCGGTACGATGCCCAAGACCGGAGGATGCAGCAACAAAAAAAAAAATATTAAACCATGTCGATACCTGGAGTTACGAAGACGACACAAGACGAACACCCGCCAAAGCAGCACCAGGCCCAGGAAACCAGCGCTCTCCCTTGAAATGCGTGAAAGCTGTAGGTAGACACCGAAACACACGAATACTTCTTCAAGGAACTCCGAGCTGTCACCAGGACACGCCGATGGACTTCCAGGCAGCCCACTAAACCAAATGGCAAAACTGCCTCACCAGACACTGGATCCGACCTCCGTCTCGAGCCAGGAGTCGCAAAAAAACTGAACTAGATAGTCAAAAAGACAGACGACACCTAGAGGTGACAGACACCATGAAACTGACAAGGCCACACCCTGACTGCAACCAATCGTCTATAGGTTGCCCAGGAACGACACGACACGACTCCAGATAAGGGCATGAATATCGACACTTCTAAACATAGGAACACTGTGTATCGGCACAGACTCCAAACCACCAATTCCTCCAATCATCAATCAATAATCGCTAACAGCCTATACCCAAGACCAAATATGGACCTAACCATATCCAAACACCAATCCCCAATAACTCATCAGCCAATCATCAGTAAAACATCAAAACCACATACCACAACAATCACGAAAATAGATACGGCCAAATATAGGCACAAACTGCACCCTCTTGGTCGATAATCTACCTACAATAACTCGACCAAAACACACACACACAGAAAATAAAATAAAATAAAACACACATCATAACTCAAAAATATCGACATGGGGGAAAAAGAAAAAAGAAAAAAAAAAAAAACTAACCACTGCAACCACTCCGCCATACGACAAGCACAATTATGTCCCTTGAATGTCCGTGCGTGACAACACCCCCTCCTAAGATTTAAAATATCATTTAAAATAATAAATCATAAGTCACGCACGAACCTAACACCAACAGACCAAAAAACATAATATCAACACAGCAGTACTTGGCCTCTTATTCTACCCGACTCAGAAAGTCAGCGACAACATTTTCTTTCCCTGGAATGGCTTCAACCACAAAACGAAATGGGCTGGAGAAGCGAAGCCCATCTAGTGATTCTCCCAGTTGGCGATTTCACCCGATCCAGGTACTGGAGTGGGGAAATGGTCTGTCTGCAGTGTGAACTCAACTCCATACAAATAGGGTTAAAATTTCTGAACTGCCCACACCAAAGCCAAACACTCCTCCACTATTGAATAGTTTCTCTCTGCAGGATTCAGCTTTTTGCTTGCGCAACATACTGGATGAACTCCGTCATCGTGCTCTTGGCAGAGAACTGCACCGATGCCCACTTCTGACGCATCTGTCTTCAGGACGAATCGTCGACCTGGCACTGGTAGGTGGCACGGGCGGTGAACAAAAAAACAGTCTTTCAGTATTTGAAAAGCCCCCTCGCACTCTGGAGACCACACAACCACCCGTGGCTTGGTCCCTTTGGTAAGGTCGGTTAACGGAAAAGCAATTTCCGAGAACCCAGGGATGAAGCGTCGATAAAAACCGACGAGTCCTAAGAAACTTCTGACTTGCTTCTTGGTCGTAGGCCATGGTGCTGACCGAATGCGCTCCATTTTGTCCTCTTCTGGCCTTATGGTTCCTCCTCCAATTTTGTGTCCCAAGTACGACATCTCAGCGTTTCCTAGCTCGCACTTAGTAGTCTTGCTTGCAGTAAGACCACATTCCCTGATACGTTGTAAGACCGCCCGCTGGATGGTCAAATGTTCCTCTGTGCCAACTGTAGAAATGAGCACATCGTCGACTCTAATGGCTGCAGCAACTTCCGCATCATGCGGGTGAATACCGCGCCTGATGTACATCAGCCAAATGGCATCTTGATCCACTGGTGGTGGCCTTGTGGTGTGGAAAACGCTGTCTTGGGGCGGTCACTCTCCTCAACTGGAATCTGCCAATACCTCTTTGACACGTCCAGCTTGCTAAAAACTCGCCGCTCCCCAAGCTTAGCGAACAGGTACTCGATCTCTGGCATCGGCTCTGCGTCGAACTCTAGAATCTTGTTGAGACGATGAAAATCGACGCAAAATCGAATCTTGCCATCCTTTTTCTTTACTAACACGATGGGCGAAGTGTATGGGGACACTGACTTTTCAATCACCCCCATCCTCAACATCAATTCCACCTCGTCACGAACGGACTCTCGTTGAGAGTAGAGCACTGGGTAGGGTTTGGACCGCACTGGAGAGTCAGAGTTGAGTCTGATCTTACAAGACTCCAACGTAGTCGATCCCGGAAAGTCAGTCAACACGTCATGGTATTCTTTGACCAACTCCTGAAGCTGTCCTCTAAATCTGGCATCCTCTGTCCCAATCATGACGTCTTCCGCCGTCTCAACGTCTTAACGGAACTAGAGGGATTTCCTTCCTGATGGTGGGGATTTTGTTCCTCAGTCTCTTCCTCTTGGTGTACAATAGAAGTCACCACTATGGGGGTAGATTCCTGCTTTCTCTCAACAAACGTCTTTAGCAGGTTCACATGGAACAACTTCTCTCGTCCTCGCACGCGCACCTTGTAGTCTGCCTCTCCCACCTGGCGACCACAGGGAATGGGCCTTGCCATGCCAGTTCCAGCTTATCGTTTTTCACTGGCCGCAGAACTAGCACTCTTGTTCCTGGCTGAATCACACGAGGACGAGCCTTCCTAACAAAGTAGCGCTTATGCGTCTTAGCTGTCTTCTCCAGGTTCTCCTGGGCCAGAGCATACGTCTCAGCAATTCGGTTCCGCAGTTCGAAGACGTAGTCAGCAGCTGTCTGAGTATCCAAATTCTCTGGCTTGGACCACAGGTCACATAACACCTTCACTGGCCCTCTCACCCTGCGCCCATAAAGCATCTCGAAAGGAGAGAATCCGGTACTCTGCTGGGAAACCTCTCTGTACGCAAACAAGAGCGCCGGTACCCAGCGGTCCCACTCCTCTGGTTTCTCCTGGGTGAGCCTCCGCAGCATCTTCTTGAGAGTGCCATTAAAGCGTTCCACCAGTCCATTGCATTGGGCGTGGTAGGGCGTGGTGCGCAGACGTTTGATAGACAATAACTTGAACACCTGAGTCATTGCCTCGCTCGTGAACTGTGTACCTCTGTCAGTGAGTACAGACGCAGGGATCCCTGTGCGTGACCACATGGCAAACAATGCCTCAGGCACGGCTTTCCGATGTAATAGCGCGAAGTGGGGTGACTTCTGGATAACGAGTAGCGAAATCCACTTGCAACAAGATGTACCTACTGCCGGACGCGGACATCGGTGTGATCGGTCCCACGATGTCTACTCCCACTCTGTCGAAAGGTTCCTGTGCCAGGGGCATCCTGACCAAAGGCACAGGCTTCACTCGTCCCTTGTCGACCGTTCGCTGGCACTTAGGACAGGACCTAACATAGCGGCCAATATCTCCACACATTCCTGGCCAATAAAAATGAGGGAAGATCCGTGCCTTCGTTTTGTTTCCCCCCAAATGCCCGGCCATGGGGATGTCATGTCCCAAGGTGAGTATGGTCCCTCGCAATGCCTTGGGCATGCAGACCTGGGTCACAATCCCGTTAGTGCTCTTATATCTACGCAGCAGAACTCCGTCCTTCCACCTGAATGAAACAGTATTCCCATGTGGATGGAACGTCGTTCCCTCTTTTGCTGCTCTTTGTGCTGAAGCAAGGGTATCATCCTGCCGCTGCTCCTCGATGAGTTTTTCCCTTGACACAGCCCATTACTTGCTCCCTGAGCGATAGGGGTTGTGTAGGGGTGGTACGAGCTTTCGTCTGTGCCCGTGTAAGCACAGCGACCTGAGGATCCTGGAGCTTATCCTCCTTCACTAATTCATTTGTCTCCCTGATAGGATACACAGGGACTCTTTCGGGATCTGCCTCTCCCTCACGACGAACATAGTTGCCCACTAGCACATCGCCAACCGTCTTCCATCACCAAAACCTCAACTCTACCAACAAAGAAGGGCGTATCTAAATATACACAAGCTACGGGCAGTACACTTCTGCAGCGGGGGACTCAGCCAATACCACCGTCCGTGTTGCCCCGGTGTATGCCTCCACCGGAACCAGTCGGGCAACAACTACAATGTGCGAGGCACCAGTGTCGCGGATACCCTCCGCCCATGCGTCGCCAACCCTGACTTTGCATCTGGGGTTGAAGGGCTTCTTAGAGCAAGGCACACATAGCGTCGGTGAGACGTCTGCATAAATAGGTGCTCTTTCGTCACTGACAAACCGGATCTGGCCATCAGGAGGAGTCGGGCAATTGCGAGCAAAGTGTCCCCGACCTCCACATACATAGCACATTAACCCCTGCTTCGGTGGTCCCTTAACCGGCTTGTTGGATGCCTGTCGTGGTGATCCTGTACCTTTGCCAATGACGGGGTCTTGACCTCGGTGGGCTGGTCCCGATCTCCATCTCCGGATGACTTGACTCCGGTGTCTTGCCCACGTGTTACTTGAGGTAACGGTCTCTTACTCTCTCTCTCCCCATTCGCCGTGCCTCTGCTAGACGGGTTGCCTCCATTGCCACGTCTCTCGCGTTCCTAGGGGAAGCGCGATGTACCTCTCTGTCACGAAATCAGGTGTAAAGGTACCATATAATTGCTCCTCAAAAATGAGGTCTTTAAGGTCTTCTGCCTTAGTCTCATCTTTGCCGGCGGCCACACACCAATGACTAAAACAAGATTTAAGACGATCAAGAAATTGCTCAAAAGTCTCCCCGGCCTCCTTCTTCATGTTCCTGAACTTCTTACGATACCCTTCTGCATCACGACGGAAGAAATCCAACAAGGCCTTCTTGACATAGTCAAAGTCCGTGAGGTCTTTTGCATTGAGCCTCAGGATGGCGTCCCTTGTCTTTCCCTTCAGCAGAGCTATCTGGACGACCATGAACTCTTCTTCCACCTACATAGATTAGCGACACGCTCAAAATGAGCCAGATAGGTGTCGACATCATCTGTATCTGTGAGAGGGTCGATAGCCACGTGGCTGGTAGCTTCGTCCTCGGCTCTCTGAACTGTGGCCTCCATCTCACGTTCCGGAATCTCAAGTTTTCCTGTTTGAGGCTGACTTCTTTCCTTCTCAAGGCTAATTCATCTTCCTCCTTCCTTCTACGCGCCTCTGCGTCCTCTTGGCTAGCGGCCATCTCCTGTATTCCCCTGGACTTCATGAGGTCGAGCTCCTCCTCCTTCTTCAACCTGTCCGCCTCCAGGAGGGCCAGCCTAGCAGCAGCTTCCTCTTCCTCTCTCTGGCGCTTAGCGGCAGCTTCCTCCTCCTCTCTCTGGCGCTTAGCGGCAGCTTCCTCCTCTCTCTCTCTGCGCTTTAGCGGCAGCTTCCTCCTCCTCTCTCTGGCGCTTAGCGGCAGCTTCCTCCTCCTCTCTCTCTGGCGCTTAGCGGCAGCTTCCTCCTCCTCTCTCTGGCGCTTAGCGGCAGCTTCCTCCTCCTCTCTCTGGCGCCTAGCGGCAGCTTCCTCCTCCTTTCTCCTGAGGGCAGCCTCCTCTCTCTTGAGTCTGACTGCTGCCTCCTTCTCTCTGTACGTCACCTCGCGCGCAACTTGAGCCTTCCTTAAGAACAACTCCTGGCTCCTTTCTTCTTCCTCCTTCGCGAGGTTATCTGCCACAAGCTGTGCCAACTCTGTCTTGCTGAGGTTCATCTCCCTACCTAATCGCAGGTAGAAACTCATAGCCGTCCCGGTGGGCGTCCTGAACCTGGCACCGCTTCCTGTGGGATCCTCAACACCCCACCTACCGGACACAGGAGTGACCGGGAAGGTGGCTCACATGACCGCCCGGAGGGGGGTGGAGGTTGGTCCCTCCTCTTGACCATCGTCCTCCCGAAGTGCAGCAGTATGCGACCGTAGTACTCGGTCCGATCCTGTCGCCATGATGACTAATTACAAAATACTATCACGCACCCCACACGGACTAATCGCCAAAAGTAATTCACTCAGCTCCACACCCCCCCCCCCCCCCCCACACACAGGATTGAGGGCTAACACTGTGAGTGCAACCGTAAAACCTGACCTATATCCCCTTTTAACCCAGCTGGGTTAATGTTCAACCTTATACTATGGTTACCACAGCAGGAAAAAACGAGCGCATAAGACACCCAAATCAACCGTCCCCCCCCCCCCCCCCCCCCCCCCCCGCAATCACAATCTGTGCTTATGCATATATATCCATCACATGATATCCTTCATCAAAACAAAACCAAATCATCAACATAAAAGGCACAACCATTCACACACCACTCACCCCTTGGCCGCACCAAGCCAAGACACAACAAGACAATGTTACCGGGATCTGGGAAACTTTATTACTCAGGTAACCGTGCTACCGCCCCTTACATATAGCACGCGCCCTCCAACCACCCACACTAAAAAAAAATGACCCTAGAAAAAAATTTACTTTGTACTAACTAAACACACAACAGGTCCCTAACTCTGTACCTACAAGCCAAAAGCATCTAAAACCCAAGTTAACTGAACTAGATAGTCAAAAAGGCAGATGACACCTAGAGGTGACAGACACCATGAAACTGACAAGGCCACACCCTGACTGCAACCAATCGTCTATAGGTTGCCCAGGGAACGACACGACACGACTCCAGATAAGGGAATGAATATCGACAATCGTATACAAACTCAAAACTAACTTGCTCAAAGACCAATCAACAATCAGTCACCCAAAATACCAAGACCACACTTCTAAACATAGGAACACTGTGTATCGGCACAGACTCCAAACCACCAATTCCTCCAATCATCAATCAATAATCGCTAACAGCCTATACCCAAGACCAAATATGACCTAACCATATCCAAACACCAATCTCAAATAACTCATCAGCCAATCATCAACAAAACATCAAAACCACAAACCACAACAATCACAAAAATAGATACGGCCAAATAAAAGCACAAACCGCACCCTCTTTGGTCGATAATCTACCTACAATAACTCGACCAAAACACACACACACACACACACACACACACACACACACACACACACACACACACACACGCACACAAAATAAAATAAAATAAAACACACATCACAACTCCAAAATATCGACATGGGAAAAAAAAAAAAAAGAAGAAAGGAAAACTAACCCTTGCAACCACTCCGCCATACGACAAGCACAATTATGTCCCTTGAATGTCCGTGCGTCACACACACACACACACACACACACACACACACACACACACACACACACACACACACACACACACACACACACACATGCAGAGGACTATTAGCAATGCTAAAGAAAAAGGCTCCATAGTGTCACCTTGGTCGACTCATCGGGAACCTCCGACGAGTCATTTTGTGGTCAGGTTTAAAGATAGCTCAGTTGTAGCCTAGGCCACTGTCGTTTTCCACCTGATCGACTGTCGACGCTTTATCTTCGGTATATTGAGAGAGAGAGAGAGAGAGAGAGAGAGAGAGAGAGAGAGAGAGAGAGAGAGAGAGAGAGAGAATGTGTGTGTGAGTGAGAGAGAGTGAGTGAGAGAGAGAGAGTGAGAGAGAGAGAGGGGGAGGAGGAGGGACGGAGAAACAGACAGACACAGACAGACAGACAGACAGAGATACATCTTCTTTCTCAGTGAGGTTAACGAGTGAGCACAAAAACAGGCTATCCGTTTTACCTAAAACGAAGGAGAACTTTATCCTCAACAAAGGTGTACTGTTGAGAACGTTCTTTCATATGTCTGTTCCTTAGCTCGTGGTTGTTTCGCTTCCCCAAAATCGCTGTTGTCCTCAACACAGCAGCATTCACAAAAAGAAATCAAATGAATAATGTATGACTCAACACTAACCTGAATTCGAGAAGCAGCAGCTTCAGGTAAAATGATCAACGTTCCTCCATGAATTATCACAACATCCAACCACCCAGAAATCGACTTGTCTTGTCAACGGACACGTTCACACTGAGCTGTTCGGATCGCTGATCGCGCGACCACGGTTAGCTTGTGGGAATTCCCGATGAATCGATCAACAGGACAAAGCGCGGGCATAATTATGACAGAAGAAATAGGTGCAAACAAATGAAAATAAGACAGAAAGAAGAGAGATAGAGGGGGAGCTGGAGGGAGGGAGGGAGACAGAAAGTGGGGATAGGAATGGAAATTGGATTCGATGCGTGGAGGGGGGGGGAGTATGGGTGGACGGAAAGTTGGAATGTTAAAAAAAAAAAAAGTGCAGAGGAAGAAAAGGAGCTTGGGGGGAGGGAGGCGGTGGTGGTGGTGGCGGTAGGCAAAGAGATGGAGCGAAGAAGGAGGGCGGACGAGTCGATTCATCGGGAATTCCTACGATCACTCAGATTACTTGTCATCGTGCAGTCAGCAGTCCAGATAACAGCCTCTACGACTGTCGGGCCAGACACAGTGAAAAGTAAATGGGAGAACGGCCACCTTGCCACGCCCTGTAAGATATTCCTCCTAACGGCTGCTCAAGCCAACCC
>JADBJO010013350.1:10000-15000 GCA_016801955.1 Conus betulinus | reverse complement strand
TTATCACTTAATTTCTCTATGTTTAAAATATAATTTGAAATCTACATTTAATTTTTAGAAAAAGATTTCCCCAGTTTTGTTTTCTATGTGTGAAAATAGAAAAATTAACTCCCTTTATTTTTCCACAAAAAAAAAAAAAATAAAAAAATAAAATAAAGAGCCTCGTTCATCCTTTCATACGTCCATCCATAAAAAAAAAAATATATCAAACATTAGGACAGACAGGACGAACAGGAACAGACAATACGAAAGGAGCGGGGCCAACGCGGGCGTCGCGATGGGAGGTCCCTGTTTCCGACTTAATATTAGTCGGATGAACACCCTATTTACGTCCGCATCCATCTCGCATGTCTGTGTTCTAAATTACAAATATTTTAAAATAAATGCCAAATTCCAACCAGTCAGGCACCAACATATCCAGCAAGACTTCTGGGCTGTCAGAAATCAACCATCCATATATCCTTCCTTGGTTAAACAGCAGCGCCCAAAACCATTCTAGCACAAAGACAACCCTATAGTCCTGGTGCCACAAAGATACGGAATTCTTTTTACAACCATGAAATGAGCTTCTCCTTACCCCAGAAATCACTCAGGAATTGGGTAAAGGAAAACAGAAATAGAGTCGGAGTACATAAATCACAATCGGAACACTCCGAATGGGCAAAAAACTATTCGAGAGCGCTTCGCTGACACGCCTCGACTACACACCCTTTTACAAGCAGGATGGAAAATGGATAAATAAAAAAAAAAACTTTTTTTTTTTTTTTTCCTCTCCTCTTTCACTTGCGAAAAGGGTGGTTTCACAATAACAAAATACTTTCTCTATATACAGAAATAATTCTTACCAGAACGGCGGGTGGTCAGAAAGAAGTGCCGGCCAGCCCCCAGTCTCGACGGAAGACGGGACTCGACCAACCAGTCCCCACCGAAAGGAACTTCAGGTCCTGGACGACCCAATGGAGAGGTAGCAGTGGGTAGGGATAGAGATCCCAACAGAAGACCAGCGGCTTCCTTCGGCCCGAGCGAACGGCTAGGTCCCCCCCGCTGCAGCGCTACGATGAAGTAGACAAAAGAGGCCCACTACCCAAGGATGGGGATCCTTACCACTCGGCTGCTAGCGAATCGAGTGCTTAACCAAAACCCAAGATCGACCAACCCCAAGATTGCAACAAGTCTGAATACAGTTACAGTCCCACCCAGGGACATCTCGAGAATGCCAACTTGCCAGAAAAACACGAGCAACACAATCCGGCCTGAAACTCTGGCCAGGTATCTACAAGAAAAAAAAAAAAAAAAAGAAACCCACCCACGCGCACACGCGCGCTTACACACACACACACACACACACACACACACACACACACACACACACACACACACACACACACACACACACACACACACCGCACAGCCGCGCGGCAACGCACACACTCACACGCGCGCCGTATATCATCTGTACACACGTTCGCTCTCGCGTGCCCCTCACATTCAGCTTTTTTTTTTTTTTTTAATTGAAGGGGACAGTCAGTCAGAGGATGCTGCAACCCCACGGACGACACGCTTGAGAGCATGACCTCTGTGCTCTAACATCCACACAAGCTAAAACTGACACACTGCCAGCGCCTGGGGCGCGAGGGTT
Source organism: Conus betulinus (assembly GCA_016801955.1). Lineage (NCBI taxonomy): Eukaryota > Metazoa > Mollusca > Gastropoda > Neogastropoda > Conidae > Conus > Conus betulinus. Next base: position 13,361 of record JADBJO010013350.1, on the reverse strand, counting down.
CCCAGTAGCCCGGAATGGAGCCAGTCAGTACATAACTAGCCGAGGGGGGTGGGAGCAAGGGGGAGGGGGGGACCCCTCTTCTCATAGCTGTCTCTGTCAGGCTCCATAAGCTTGCCTGGTGACGGCTAAGCCCCCCACTCCCACCCATTCCCCCGTTCCCCCCCCCCCCTCCCCCCCCCCCCCTCCATGACTCCCAGTCCAAAGACCATCTTCTGTGGCACAGCAGAAGGTGGCTGATGGAAGGAATCCTCAGTGTACGGGCGACATCAAGCGCCGGACCAGGTGCCAAGCCTCTCCCCTGTTGTGCAGGACTGATGGAGGACAGGGGACCCAGGAGATCCCTGTAGTCCCCAGCGTGGTCCATGACACACACAACATTACAACTTCATGCTCTTTTTTGATTATAGGAATTGATGATAATGATAGCATCGACAGTGCTGACGACGACAAGGGTGATGAAGATGACAAATACGAGGATGGTGATGACGACGACGACGACGACGACAAGGACAACTGTGATGACAATTGTGATGATGATGACAATGATGGGGGGTGGTGGTCGTGATGATGATGATGATGATGATGATGATGATGATGATGATGATGATGATGACAACGACGACAAAGACGACAACGATGATGATGATGATGATGATGATGATGATGGTGGTGGTGGTGGTGGTGGTGGTGGTGGTGGTGGTGGTGGTGGGTGACGATGATGACGACGACGACGACGACGGCAACGATGATGATGATGATGACGATGATGATGATGATGATGATGATGATGATGACAACGACGACGACGACGACAACGACTATGATGATGATGATGATCATGACGACGATGACGACGACGATGGTGATGGGTTTGATAACACCGAGGTCCAGGGTGATGACAGTGGTAATGTATGTTGTCTTCTTCCCTGACAGGCACATTCTGCACGGTGCCTCATCTGACCCTGTGTCCGCGACCCGCCACCATAGCCGCCTGCCGCGCCTGTGTGCCCCACTTCCTGCGCCTCTGTCAGCCACAACAGCCACAACAACCACAGCAACCACAACAGCCAAGACAGCCACAGCAGCCACAGCCACCTCAACAACCACAGCAGCCTAGATTGCCACAACAACCACAACAGCCACAACAACCGCAACAACCACAACCACCGCAACCCCAATTCCAGGATAACAACGACAAGAACAACATCGGAAACAACCACGAATATGATGAGGGGGGGGGGGGGGGGGGGGGGGGGGGGGGGGGGGGGGGGGGACAGTGAACAATAATTACCGTCAGTTACAGGGACTAAAAACAGCAACACACAACAACAACAACTACAACAACGACTACAACAACAACAAAAACCGATAGGATCACATCCACAATGAAGACAACTACTGATACATCGCCAGCGAGAGAGCCAACAGAATTCGCCGTTGAAGGAACACAATGAACACAACAACAAGCACAGACTCAACAGCAATCACCAGCGATAGGACCAAACCTGAATAAACATAGACTGAACAACACTCAGCTGCTGAAACAATGCAGGAAAAAATGACACAGACAGTCTGGACAACACTCATAGTTGTTGAAACAGTGGAGGTGAAAAAACGACAGGGATAGACTGAACGACACTCACAGTTGTTAAAATAGTGTAGGAAAAGAAAAACGACACAGATAGACTGAACAACACTCATAGTTGTTAATACAGTGTAGGAAAAAAAACGACACAGATAGACTGAACAACACTCACAGTTGTTGAAACAGTGCGGGGAAAAACGATAGGAATAGACTGAACAAAACTCACATCAGTTGGATCCGAATGAACAACAAGAGGGACAGAATGAAGAACACTAAATGCAATGGGATCACAGTGAACAACACGACGAATATAGCGTTCAACACTCACAGCTGTAGGATCAAGCGAACATCAAGAGGGATATTTCTGAACAGCACTCAAGGCTGTTAGACCATAGCGAACAACAAGAGGGATATTCTGAACAACACTCAAGGCTGTTAGACCATAGCGAACAACAAGAGGGATATACTGAACAGCACTCAAGGCTAAGAGACCACAGTGAACAACCACAGGGATATACTGATCATACTCGCAGCAGAGAGACTGTATCAAACACCAGAATGGGATATCCTGATCTGCACTCACAACCGAAAGACCACAGTGAACAAGAATAGAGACGGACGTAACAGCACTCCCAAATGTGACTGCTGAGAACAAGAAGGATATACTGAACAGCGCTGCTGAACAACAACAACAACGAACAGCAGGAGATTGATGATTTAACAGCACACTCAGTTGGAGAAGCTCGGTGTTCAAAACAACAGGAACAGACCGAACAGTATGGACAGTCGAAGGATCACGGTGAGAAACAACAGGAATGGACCCAACGGTATGGACACTTAAAACACCACGGTGAACAGGGATAGACTAAACGGCACTGCCAGCTGAAGAAGAAGTGAGAATCATCACGGGAATAAACCGAACGCCTGCACTGTCGTGGGTCTGGGCGCGCTCATGCCAGTCAGATGACACAAACTGAGGTCGACTATGATGCACGCACGCTGGGCATGAGGTCGATTCCATGACATACGTCTGAAACATCTCTGTGTTGGCAGCAGTGGATAACACAACAAAGATAAGAACAATAGCTGGAACACAACACAGACAGTCAGGGATTTTGCTTTTTTTTCGGAAATGTTACCAGTATGACACAAAGAACTGCTTTTCCAAGGCTTTACTCAATATCTTAAGTTATCCTTTCAAACTAAGGCAAATAACACGATGTTTACACTTTCTTTGAAATGATTTTTAGAAATTCGCCAGCTCAGTTGAAGTGAATTATATGGCAACGAATACATTAAAATTTAAGTGCCTGTTGATTATAAAATAACAAAAACGCCCAAAACACTAAAAGCAGTCCAGCTTGATTCGATGTTCACAGCAAAGAATTCGATGAAGTTGGTTTTTAGAAATCACAAGGTCTTTTCATTAATGATCGCCAGTCTTCGTCCAAACAGCTCTGTATACTTTTCAACAAATATCTAAAAACAAAAATATGCTAGAGATTAGAATAAAGCATGGTGCACTACCACACGTTTTGATTGAAGAGGTGGCAATTGTTTGAAACCTCATCAAAACTTATAGAAAACGTTTCCTCAAGCTCAGTCTTTTGTGAAAGCAGACAAGGTTTTCTCCATTTATGTCGCAATTGTCGTTTACATGAAGCAGTGTTTATGCACAAAATCAAGAATCATGTAACAGTACTATAGCACCATACTTTTTCCACTGACAAGTCTCCTGAAATGTTTCGGTATCAATACCAATGTTTCTTACACTCA
>JADBJO010013350.1:0-7500 GCA_016801955.1 Conus betulinus | reverse complement strand
TCCTACTATATACCTGCCATGATTAAAAGCATTTCCAGCTGGGTAATATTTGCAAAAGCAGATTATCTTAAATACGTTCATCCTTGCAGCGAGAACTGCAAACTGTAAAAGGTAAGGGGAGAAAGAAACAAGCGGAAAACAAAAATTCGAATTAACAATGTGGCTACTTGCTTCTTAAAGCTGTCCTGCTGTTGTCGGGCCAGCGTTCTGATCGTTCTGTGCACCAATCAGAGATCGTTACTCTTTTTCGTGCACCAATCGTAGGACGTCACAACAATCGGCAATTTGTCTCGGATGTCGGAGAGTCCCCAAAACAGTCTCGCCTTTTCCTCGCCTTGTTCGCCGCTCAGTGTGCAATGAAACGCTGACACTCGCCGAGCATGCAAGGACTGTCGCCACCTCGCTAGTATGAAACGTTTCTCTGTATTTTAAACTTTCTGTCTTTCTGTCTGAGGGAATGAAGGTGGCGGTTGGTGTCGTGACAGCACACAGATGACAAACTCTTGATCCGGTAGGGCTGTTCTGACAGTGCCATTTGTGTGGCTGGACCTTGTTTGAACCCCCCCCCACCCACACACACACACACACACACACACACACACACACACACACACACCACTCCTCATTATGACGTACCCGAAATAAAACGTAAAATTACAAAAGAAAAAAATATTGAGTAGATGTGAAGTGAGTAGTAACACCACTTGCAAACCTTCGTGCATTCCCCATCCAATTCACAGCTTAAAACAATCCAGAGTCATTTCTGTTCAAAGCGCATGAGCGCTGGGTACTCATCGATCTAAAGCGTGTGTCAACGGTTAGTATGTCTGTACCTATATGACCCACAAAACAGGATTTTCCTAATCAATGGTCACATCCAGAAATCATCCACTTCAAATCCAAACTCCATGAATGTGCACTGTTTGTCTGGACCATGAAGACGTGTTGGAGCTGGTTCTTCCGCGTGCTAGACATGAATCCGGTAATGATCATGGGGCATTCCGAAATTACTTAAACAATCCATTTTAATTCAAAGGTAGTTTATTTCTCATATGAGTATTTCTTTCATTTGTTTTATTTGAAACATATATTTACACCCTAACCTTGTTTTGAAATCGTCTTTGTGTACTTGCAGAACGTTAAACCTACTCTTTAGAACGTAGCCTGGCATCGTCTCAGTTTCATGAAAGCTGTAGAGTAGAAAGAAACTCGTGGAGAGCGTGGCAGCAGAGAGTCCTCAGAAGAGAAGCCCCCTTCAAGCAAGTGTTTCGGCCCTTATCTCCTGACACTCTAGGGGGGGTTGGGCCACACCCGGTTCATGACTCCGGATGTCCCCCTCTACTGCCCCTTTTTTTCCCCATCTCGGGACGAGTCATGGCTGGGATTCGAACCCATGACCCTCTGGACATGGTCATTTTCCAAGCTTACTAAGATTGAGTCTATCTTGTCGAAATATTTGTTCCATTAGCTTTCACATACGTTTTTTTTAATGTATCATTTACACAATAGGTTTATAGATTTAAGAAAATGTATGTTTCTTGGTCTGCCGAGTTAATTTACTCATCCATAATATTATCTAAGGAAATCAGTTATACACATGCGATCAGCCTCCAACAAGTTTCCCTTGACAAAATTAAAAAAAAATGTTACCTGTATGCTGAGCTCATCACTCTAGGAAATACAAATATCGTTGGAGATTAGCGATGTTAAATATGGCACAAGGTATATGTATCTCTCAGATTCTATTGAATAAAATAACACATTTTGCTTACTCTGTGGATCTAGTTTGCTCATGAGACTGTTCGACGTGATATATTGATAAACTAAATTGCACTAAGACACGCGTTGTGTCTGAACTTACAAACAGACGTCGTTGACAGATACGCGATTTCCTTGAAGCTGAGCGAAAGGAGAGATAACTAACTGACGTTCAGAATTCATCGTGGGGCAACAACTTTGCACTGCTGATGGTTAGTCTTTGTAGTTGTTGTCTGGAGCTCTTTAGTTGACACCGAAGGAGAGGCGCAAAGTCTCATTTAAAACACTACATTTAATCGTCTTCATTGCTCAACAGACTAAAACTATTTGGGCACGGGATGAAAAGAGACATAAACTGTACAAACAAGCCATCGACTTCAATGATAAAGCAAAACCATGTAGTTCAAGACCATCTGTACATAGATAGCATGTCTGGTTAACGTATGAACATGGCAAATTATACCAAAAACCACAATGTATAAAGTATGTTTATTGCTACATTCCACATGATGATGCACACGATATATTCACCTTACTAGTAATGTTGTAAATTGATCAATACATGTGTAAACTTGCAAGTTTTGTACACGGATAATACAGCATGCAGAAAAATAGTTCTGGGGTACAGATTTGCAACAAATTTCACCTACTTTTTTTCTCCATGAGCAAGTGTACCAAATACTTAACTTAAACACATTAGGTAATTTAGAAATAGTCTGTCTTAACTAAACAGTGTTGTCTTAAACGTGCAGTGCCAATGCCAGAACGTCGACTGAAATTGAAATGACTCAGAACATAACATAACAAAGATTAGGCCAGGTAATATCCAGAGAAATGTAAAATGTGCAAATGTTTGAGATTCTGTTACTCAAAACATTCTCATATGCGTCCCTGTAAAAACTATCTACCTGAGCAACACAAAATCAGCTCAGTAAACCTATAAAATGAAATCGTAACAACTGATCACAATTTTGTTTTCTTGTACCTTTTGTAATTAGTCCTGCCAATAGTACATGCCATGTCACGCGTGAAAACTCTCACCGTCCCCCCCCCCCCCCCCACGCCGCGTATGTGTGTGTGTGTGTGTGTGTGTGTGTGTGTGTGTGTGTGTGTGTGTGTGTGTGTGAACAGATCCTCAGAGTCATTTTATCAGTTGGGGTCATGTGCGTTCCTGAAAAGAGCATTGTAGAACTGACTTTGTTGAGGTGATCCCGCTGGAAGACATGTTTCAGATGGCATCCACACTGACGGTTGATTCACTGCAGTTCTCCACCTGAAGCAGACGACTGCCCCCGTCAGTGCTTTCCTCCTCTTCCTTCTCCTCTCCCTCGTCTTCGTCCATCTCTTCTTCTTCCCTTTCGTCATGTTCATCATCAGAAAGGCGTTTTACGCGTACAACCCAGCCGTTCTCACAACCAATGTAGACTGATCCATTGCGGTAACACAGAGCTGTGGGGCGCAGAATGTGAGGAGATCATTGGCCAGGTAACGTAGAAATTGGAACTTGTTGTTAGTCAGAGACGCCACATGAATGCTGTCCGTTGCCAGGTCTGAGATCAGCAGGAGATCCTCACCGTAGAAGCAGACACATCTGTGGGGAAGAAAGGTTGTTGTGGCGGGTGTATAGCGACTTACTGCATTGCTCTGCTTAGGGACGTACAGCTGCACCGTGCGTGTCTTGGTCTGTGCGTGGACAGCGATGGGGGAAGATGACTTGGTAGTGGTGCCTTCATCCGCTGGAGGTGACGGGGAGGTGCCTTCGCTCAGAACAATAAGGTACTTACTGTCCTGTCTGACATCAATTGCGACTGCTGTTGAGGCATCTCTTCAAGGTGAAATTCTCTTAACACATCCCATCAGACCTCTCACAGCTGCTCTGGGTGGGTGATTTTGCAGAAGAACTGTGGCAAAACATCCATTCTTTGCATTCAGAATCTGACATGCATTGTTATTCAACTTTTTTTCTTTCGAACGTTTTTCTGTCTTGCGTGTGCGGAGGTTCACTGTGATTTCCACTTCATGATCATTGGCAGGTGCTCTGCTTCCGTACATAATAATTATGGAATCATAGGAGAAACACTGAAGAGCTGTGACCTCTTGACAGCCATGAACTCCATCATACTTGAAGAAGCGGGTGGCGGTCTCTTTCGGGGCGACGCTGGGCAGCTGCAGACGGACAGGGCTGCCAAACAACCGGCCACATCCTGCTCCCTCAGAACCGGTGTACCATCCCACTGAAGACTCGGCCTCTGCGTACTGCTGGACAGACAACTCTCCCATCTTCTCCACCTCCTCCACACTTCCCTCCCCTTCTCTCACCTCCCTCTCCACCACCACTACCTCGGCATCGTTGTCGCTGTCGATGGCGTGGGAGATCTGCTGCTGCAGCTGAATGAGGCAATCCAGGTGTCGCTGGGCGGTGCTGATGTGGGTGCTGAGGGTCGTCGTCAATGGAGCTCGTCAGGGCGTCTAGCTCACGTAATGCCTGGTCACGTTGTTTGGTCACCATGGTCACGATGGAGTTGTACTGTTCATTGATCTGTGAGGAATAGAGAAGAAGAGAATGAACAGTAGAACTGGAGGGGAAGAATTGGACAGAAAGGTCAGAATAAACAAAGTGACACCGGAGAAAAGAAGGAAGGAAAGAGGAGGAACCAAGGAAGGGGCAGAAACCATGTAGAGAAAGATAGGAGAGCAGTCAAAAATCAGAAGAAAAAATGGAATCATCAACACAATTGTTTGTGTGAGAGCGGGTGTGTACGAACAAGTGTAAACAAGCGCGTTCATGCTTATACATAGTAGTGCATATTTCATGCCTATGTGTTTGTGAGAGTAGTGTGTGTGTGTGTGTGTGTGTGTGTGTGTGTGTGTGTGTGTGTGTGTGTGTGTGTGTGTGTGTGTGTGTGTATGTGTGTGTGTGTGTGTGTGTGTGTGTGTGTGTGTGTGTGTGTGTGTGTGTGTGTGTGTGTGTGTGTGTGTGTGTGTGTGTGTGTGTGTGTGTGTGTGTGTGTGTGTGTGTGTGTGTGTGTGTGTGTGTGTGTGTGTGTTTTTCAGCATCTTCGGATGGCAAACCTTAACCTGAATAACGAATTTTACATAGCTTAGTTGCTAACTATAGTTTTTTGTTTTGTTTTGTTTTTTTTTTAGATCGACCGATTGTCTCTCGCCATTGTATTGATCCTGTTTAAAATAAATGAGCGAAGTACTACTCATCGAAAAGAAAAGAGCTTCATGCCTGAAGGCTTACATTAAAAAGTGAATTATGACTTCAGATATGTATTTGATTTCTTCTTACAAGCTTCAACGTTTATGAAGGTAATAAGACTGAATGAAATTAACTTACTGTGACAGTGTGAATCTGAGGACAAAATAAATCTTTGGAACTATGTTAATCTGGGCGTTTTAGTACGAGCGAAATGGATTTTCCAACGTGTCATTGCATACACTTTAAATCAGTAATGTAATACTGTTCATCATGTCATTGCAAGTTGTTTGATTCAGTATTATTATAATTATCACCTAACATATAATTGCAGGCTTGTTTTTAGATTTGGTAACATCACACTAACATAGTTTTTTTTTTGCAGGCTTTATAATTTAGAAATATCATATTAAGAAACGATTGCAGGGTTTTTTTAGTTTAGCAGTATCATACTAACTAATATATTATCACAGGCGTTTACGTTAGGGAATTTCATACTATCTCCAAATACCTTCTATACATGGACAAAGATCATATATACGAGCTTGATGTTAGGCAGTGCATGTGTGTGGGTGTTAACAGGTTCAGGAGGATGATGGAGATGGGGGTTGATGCTGATGACGAGGATGGGAATGATGTCAGGTCGGTTCACTTTGTTTAAAGGTCACTGACCGTGGAGGTCATCTGAAGGATCAAAATATGTAAACACTGCCCTGGCCCTCACCACCCCTCACAATCCTCACCATCACCAGCATCACCATCACCACCCCTCAGAACCCTTACCAAGACCACCATCACCACCCCCTCACAACCCCCACCACCACCACCACTACCATCACCATCCTCACACACCCTCACCATCACCATTACCACCATCATCCCCACCACCACCATCACCATCCCTCACAACCCTCACACAGGCACCATTACCACCATCACCACCCCTCACATCCATCACCACCATCACCATCACCATCACCACCATCACCATCACCACCATCACAAAATCACCATCACCACCCATTACCATCACCACCATCAATGCCACTCACAACCCTCACCAGCACCAGCACCACCAGCACCGTCACGACCACCACCATCAGCACCACCACCACCATCACCACCCCTCACAACCATCACAGCACCATCACCACCATCACCAATACCATCATCACCACCCCTCACAACCCTCACCTTCACCACCATCACCACCGTTACCATCACCACCACCATCACCACCCCCTCACAACCCTCATCACCACTATCACCAGCACCATCAACGCCATCACCATCACCACCACCACCACCACCATCACCACCCCTCACACAACCCTCATCATCACCATCACCACCATCACCATCACCGCCATTACCACCCCTCACAATCCTCACTGGCATCACAATGACCATCAGCAACAAAGAAATACCTGCGCCTTGAGATGGTCAGCCTTCTCTCTGGCTGCCTTGTGGTTGTCCCGGAAAGCTGTGAGGCCTTGGTCAGCTTCTGAACGCTTTTTTTCTGCAGCCTCCTTCTGGCCGTCCTCAGCAGCTTCTTGCAACGCTTGGCAGCGTCAGCCAGGTCCTCCGTGGGATGATGATCGTGCTTGGTCAGCTTGCAGCGCAGGCAGATGGCCTGGTCACACTGCTGGCAGAAGAAGATGAGTTCCTCCGTGGCGTGGGTTCCACACATGGGCTTGAAGACCTGGTTTCTCTCCCGCTCCAGGTCCTCCTCCGGAATGTAGAAATTCACCTTGAAAGACATGGAAGGATTTTCTTTTATAATTCACTCCCAGAACAAAACTATGATTTTAACACATCTTAAATGAATGTTAGCGAACCGCCCAGAGAAACGTGGACAAACGAGTCACAAGACAAAACACAACGCGTTTCGACGTCTTAGGTCTTCTTCAGGTGAGACACAGACAAATAAAATAACGAAAATTCACGTAGCTTTGATCGTTTTCAGATCGCTTCAGAGTTCAGCGCAAGGAAGAAGGCGTTGAATAACGAGGCTGTTGGAAGGGAAATATTGTGTGAGTCAAAGTTGTAATGATGATATTAATATTGATAGGAATGCTAATAATGGTCAAAATATTGAAGAAAAAGAAAAGAAAAAAAATTAAGACAAGATTACTACCAGTCTTGGTGTCAGTAAGTATGGGTGTGGGAGAAAGGAGAGTGGGTTAGAGGAATGTTAAACAGCAGGGTTGCCGTGGCAACGGTCCCAGAGGCGAAGGCGATGGTGATGTCAATGCTAGTGGTGGTAGTATCAATACTAGAAAGGCATGATACAGAAATATATTTAGAAGATGCATTTTTATATATTTATAATAATCAAATAAATAAATAAATGAAACAAACAAAACAAAAAATAATAATAATAATAATAACAAATGCATAGATAAATAATCGGAAAATAATAATGGTAATAGAATAAATAGATGAAAATAATAATAAATAAAAAATAAAAAAATAACAATGTTAATAATATTTATGGTACTAAAGGTATTAATTCTGATAGTAAGGAGGAAAACAAACAA
>JADBJO010013349.1:50000-52862 GCA_016801955.1 Conus betulinus | reverse complement strand
TCTCCAGTACCTCTGGCGGAAGGTCAACCAGGTGGGGGATGGGATGTTGCCTGCCACATTCTCCGGGACACCTTCACACGTGGCTTGCAACCAGCTGCTACGCAAGGATGTCCGGCATTTTGTCCGGAACCATCCTACCACCACCTTTGAGGAAGCACGGAAGGAAGCACAAAGGTGGATGCGGGACTGCAGCACTGAGGGTGACTCCTTCTCACAGCTGGCACTGCTACTGTTGCCTCGCTTCTTCAAACTCAGCTAGAGGCACTCGGGGCCACAGTCGCCAGCTTGAGGGAGGAAACTGCAGCAGCCACCACCTGCACAGCCACCACTGCAGATCCGCAGCTGTGTGGCAGGAACACAGCGCTCAGGACGACGGCCCAGGTGTAGGCGACGGAAGTCGGCACCTGTGAAAACTGGGGACAAGCCCCAGTCCTCTGCCACTGTCAGCAGCCAGAAGGCTGACAAGCGGCATGGCCCAGCAGCACCCAGACAACGGGTCTGGCCCTGTCAGGGAACTTCAGTGCCTGACAGCAGAACCGACATCCCGCCGTCATCCAAGCCACCTGACTGGAAGAGACCACAGCGAAAGAAGCTGGAACCACCACCAGACTCCAAGACGGACCAGCAGACATTCCCACAGCCCAAACCAAGAACTGCTGGCCACCCTGTGGCCACCCGTGTTCCGCCCCTGAGTCGTACTGCTAAACCGCCCACGCCAGCCCCACAGCGAACTGCCTGTCTGGCAGTGAAAACCAGTTAAAAGGTATGCTAGTGACTGTCTGGATGACCAGGAACTCTTTCATTTAACTGACTCGGTCAGATGTTACAAGAGACAGTAAAATATATTCCAGGTTTGATTTATGGTTAAATACCTCCTTTTGGGAACAGGTGCTGTGGACTGTTTGTTAAACTAGAATTTGTTCAGATGTTGTCTATTATTTTTGGCACAAGCTAGCATATGTTGATTGTTCTCATGTTGGATAATGATGTATGCCCTGTTTTGCTTTTTCCCAAGAGCTGTTGTAAAAGCGAAGTCGAGTGACTTTTGCTAGGATTCTGTCCCAAAGTGCTAAAACCCGTCCAAATTCATAAACTCCTGGGGACTTGACTTGGTTTTGATAACAAATCCTTTTTTTTCCTTTCTCTCATTTTATGTCCGATTTTATGGATTTTTGTTTAAATAACAAGTCCACAATTGTCACTTGGCACCCCAGTGTGTTTTGGATTTTGACGAATCTTCGCAAGTATATTTTGTATCTGACCTTCTTGGAGTGTTTGAAATAACAAATCCTTGATAAGTCATTTTAGTACCTGACATCTTGGGATTTTGTTTAAATAACAAGTCCATTATTGTCACCCAGCACTCACCCAGTGTTTTCGATCTTCATGAATTTATCGTTCCAGTCATTTTGGGGCATCTGACTTTTTGAATTCTGTTTCAGTAACAAATTCTTTCAAGTCATTTTGGTATCCGACATTTTGGAATTTTATTTAAATAATAAGTCCACTATTGTCACTTGGTACCTACCCAGTGCTCTCGGTTTTTAACGCATTCTTCCTAACAATATCTGATGTCTGACCTCTTGGAATTTTTGTTATAAATAGCAAGTCCATTTTGGTCACTTATGTGCCCATCCGGTTTTGTTCATGAAAGGAATCCCTTGTAGTCATTTTGTATTTGACTTTTTGGAATTTTGTTTTAAAATACATGTCCATTCTAGTCAGTATACTTATTTCGAGGACGCTGGTTGTAACAGAGTAGGGGGGGATGTAGCCGGGTGCTAACTGTGTATATTTCTTGGTCGCCCGTCGTAAACAAGACATTTTGTTCATGAGTTATCTTCCCCCTTACCTCCCTTGGTTGAATCTCATTTTTTTTGTTGTGTACATTCCTTAAATCATGAATACCTCAGAACCTACATAGTTGTGTATACATCGCCGAGGTCACAAAAAAATATGTATTCTATTCACCACAATCGTATTGGACCGAGAAGTCCATATTTCCCTAAAAAAACCGTAAATAATTCTTGATTTCACAAAAAGTATGAGAGAATCCAAAGAATCCATGAATGCGCATTGAAAGTAAAGTCCATAAGCTCTCATTTCGTATATCGCATGGCTATGATCTTTTCTGTACAAGCATGCGACTATACGAAATGACTGACGGCGCCGGTCTCTTGAGCGAGTCGCCTTCTTTGTTCATTGTCGGCGTTCTGATCTAAATTGTTGTTTTATGAAATTCGGACTTTCCTATCGAAATCTTTTTAATAACTTCGTTTCTATGCTAGAAGCAACCGAAAATATATAAAAATTATCATCCGATTGACCATTCCAACGGAATAACATTTTATCGAAAATCGTGTTAAAAGCACATGGCGACGGCCATGTGACGATAAGGCAAGTTGTGTTTTCTATCAAATTTTAAACACAAAGTTCTCCCCTTGCAGACGGCATCTTGGATAATGAAATTTATATGTATAAAAAAAGAGCGAAATGCCAGCTTTTCAGTCATTACAAAATTATTTCATGCTGTTAAGTATTTCATCGAAATAAAGGAAAACATGACGTAAACTCGTTAAAAGTGGGTTCATTCTCGGACTTTAATTGCCAATAACTTTACACAGCCACAAAAATGTCAAATATGATTTATTGCGTTTTATTCCTTGGGTTCTGAGGTTTTCATCGATACCTAATATGTTTGGACACCTTGACCGTACGGCGAGCTAGACAACGCAGAAGCTGCGACAGATAGCACAAATTTTATCATTTGCTGTCTCGCGAGGCTCACTTTGCCTGCGGCGCTGCGTTGCCGGCTAGAGAAGAGTTCCCAGGGCAGTGCGCCTGGGTTGAGCTCACCATGGA
>JADBJO010013349.1:22500-42500 GCA_016801955.1 Conus betulinus | reverse complement strand
GTGGTGCATAGAGTTGTATTAAAGTGCATAACATAAAATGACATAAACAGAATGCTGTTTTATCGGGTATGTATTTTGTATTGATTGTGTTATGTTGTAAAAATCAAAAGACGTTGCCACATTGAATTTCACGATTTGTGATAATAAAGTTGTTTGAATTTGAATTTGATGTTGTGACCTTCCGCTTTCAAAAAGGTAAAAAGTTCAGAAGTTCAGGATGTGGAGGTCACGGCCAGCTACGGCCTCCAAAGCTGACAGCGAGTCAGACAAAACCAAAAAGTCCTTTTTGTTGATTGAGAGATTATCTTCAGTGCTAGAATCATAACTGTAAGTTCTGCAGAGTAAACAGAAGTGTCTGACGGAATATGTTTAGATAATGTTTAAGAAGGAGCACGTGGGCAATAGGCTGCAAAAGCCACTCCATCTCTGGACTTTGAACGATCAGTAAATGTTTTCTGAAAGGATGGGAATTTTGTACAGAGATCGGCAAACAATGCCTTGTATGCCTGAGAACTGGTGGATTCTTTGCGAAAAGCAGCAAGATCAAAGCGGATTTCTGGAGTGAAAAAGTCCATGGAGAGTAAGGTAAGGTAATCTTTCTTATAGCCCAGCCGACTGCAAAGGGTCATATCAGGGCTGGCTGTCACCGCGTTGAAGTCAACTCACAATTCATACAATTCTTTAAAATACATTTTCTAAAAATCCATCCAAGGTTTATCAGGAAATTTGGAGAGAAGTCAGACACAACTCCTAGATCAAGACCTGGATTTTGCGCATGAGGCTGCATTACATCCAAAGTCTATCATCATCATCATCATCATCATCATCATCATCATCATCATCATATTCTTCTTCTTCTTCTTCTTCTTCTTTCAAATATCCAGAAGCGTTCTGACCGAGAAGCTCTGGTGCTTCTTTGCAGCATATTGTAGATGAGCAAGGTCACCGGAACCCACGAGCAAAGGTGGGTAGGAATTCTTATTCACCTACTTGTTTCACTAAGCACCCGTCTAAGCTTACGCGTTGTGGTTGTTGCAACGTGGATGACTGTCAAAGGAATCCAGCCATTCTTGAATAAAGTTGGCATCGGCTCATGTTTGTCAAGTTCTGTCCATTAGCCTGATGTTTAAGAGAGAAACACATCTATTAGATTTATCAGAAAGGCATGTACATGTCATTGCAGTTGGTGATGATGATATTCACAGGCGTCTGGACACGGACATCTCTCTCTCTCTCTCTCTCTCTCTCTCTCTCTCTCTCTCTCTCTCTCCCCCCCCCCCCCCCCCCAGTATGACAGGAATGGCTTGAATATAGCCCTTCAAAAGTTTTTTTTTTTTTCTATTGACATTGGGGTGGGGTAGGGCAGAAAAATACACTTATCCCCTCCGTCACCCCATCCCCACTCACCTAACTTTTTTCTGGAAGGAATGGGGGTGCTGGGGAGGGGGGGGGGGAATTATCCCTCTTGCTCTCCCCCTCCCCTTCCTCCCTATAGCCCCAGTGGTAAACGTTCTGTGTTGTTTCCTTAAACCCATGAGGCAGTCGGTTTTAAATTTCTATTTAAGACGACCCCCCCCCCCCCCCCCCCCCCCCCCCCCCCATGATCTTGCAAAGACAGTATAATGCTATTGATGGTTAGTTTGATGGACTTGTCCTTTGCCGATTTAAGTGGAGGGTGCGATTAGGGTCTTCCTGCAAGAATGAAGGAAGAACGCCGTTGCTCATACATGATTGTAAAAATTTGGGAGCAGTATGAAGTGGACACATAAAACAAATCACGTAGGACAAAGGAAACACCAGAAACTTTAAATGGTTGATCATGTCTAGTTCACTTTAGGCTAACAAATCTGGTGTTTTATTAAGAAAGTTCACGTTAGAAACCACGGTAAGTGTTTCCCCATTTCTGCCTTTTAGAGCACAGTGCTTCAGATACAGAACAACTGGAAATTTTCGAATTCATATGATCCTACCTTTCCCTCCTCCCCCTTCCCTCCTCCTCTTAAAGTGTGTTAATTGATTTTTCTTCTTCAGGCAACAGTTTCAAAACTGCTTAGTTTTGTTTCTTGTTATTATTTCCGACTAAGTTATGTTTTCATCCACGTCTATTGTTTGTTTGTGTTTTGTTTGTCTGCCGATAAGATCATGATAAAATTCCGTGGAATGATGGAATGTGGCGCGAGGATGAACATACATAAAGTTGGTGTGGATCCGGACCAAAGGGCGGATCTAAGATCTGTTCGACTTTGGCAAAGGACTGTGCTCTCCTGACTGCCCTTTCTTATATATTTATTTGGTGTTTTTTTCACAGGTTGATACCTGCATTTTTTTCCTTGAAGATTGGTTTTATCAAGAAAAGTTAATGAACAAATGAAAAACTTTCTTTATTATTCATTGGTTACAAGCCACAACTTTCACGTTGACATAATAATAAAAAACGAAGGACCAGTGCAAATCCATAAGATAACTCCGATATGGTTTCAATGTTTAAACAAAATCGCTCTTAGAAGCTTATCCATTGAAAAAAAAAAATCTACTGTGTGCAAAAGTCAGAGTATCAAATGGTGTTTACTTAACCAAATCATCAGTCCACAGTACGTGACTGGCATCATGCTCAAAGACAGTCATTTTCAGTTTATGCAGTCGAAGTTTCAATGACTCATAAGACAGGCAATGTAACTATGAAGAGTCCAGACGTGTCAGTGAAGACTTTCGACTACTTCCGTCATTTCCTTTGAAGCGGGGGTGACATGGGGCGATTGAACCGAGTCAGAAAATGTGTGCACATTATCAAAAATATGCTTAGCCTAAGTCAGAGAAAGCTAGCAAAATTTGAAATGTGTCGCTATTTGGTGGTGGTGGTGGGGGGGAATGTGTTAAAAAAGAAATCAGAACTGGTCACTGACATGTTGTGTTTAAACAGATACTTGATCGATGGATTCTCATCATATCCATTTAAACTGGCACTAATCACCAACTTGTGTTTCGACAAATATCTGATCAACAGATCCCCGTCGTCACGTTCTTGAAGGCTGGTAAACAAGAATTTCTCCTTGCAGTTACCAAAGTTCCGTAAGCGTGGCACCACTGAAGACCACTTAAATAACTGCGGTGGCGAGTGTTTCCTTTGATGTGTTGCCTCTTGGTGACTTGACCTGATTCTCCCTGTGGGTTGTCGGTACTGGGGCTGTGACAGAACCCGCCAGGGTGCGACTGTGGATGGGGGACAGAATGTGTGATGTGCGGTAATGCCACAGAAGTGCCACAGAGGATCAGACAGGAAAAAGGAAAGGGTTTCGTTAGCGATCCTGGGACAGGCATAATTATAGGCTGTCTCACCACGACTGCCTGAGACCATTCTAACGGGCAGAATGGAGGATGGATGTCCAAGATGCAGACCGAAGAAGACCTAGATGGACAAGGAAACTGGGTTCGTTACATTTCGGACGTGTTGCACATGACAAGGACAGAGAGCCGAGGAGATCCTGAATGTCCAGAAGTCCATCGAGGCATCTCAACAACGTACAGACATAAAACTGTTAAATACTGGGTATTCATAGGAGATCCTGAATGTCCAGAAGTCCATCGAGGCATCTCAACAACGTACAGACATAAACTGTAAAATACTGAGGTATTCATAGGGCCTAACCACATTGTGAAGTGACGGTCTTATGGCTACTGACATACCATTGGCCGTGGGTCAATACATGATTACTTCCCTTTCATCCCCTGCCAATATCAGCGAAGATGATATAGTTTCACTTGGTACATAAGGATCACACGCAGATGCATCTCTCTCTCTCTCTCTGTCTCTCTCTCTCTCTCTCTCTCGCACACACACACACACACA
Source organism: Conus betulinus (assembly GCA_016801955.1). Lineage (NCBI taxonomy): Eukaryota > Metazoa > Mollusca > Gastropoda > Neogastropoda > Conidae > Conus > Conus betulinus. The sequence continues at coordinate 38,653 of JADBJO010013349.1, read as the reverse complement.
CACACACACACACACACACACACACACACACACACACACACAATTAACTTTAAACTTTCAAAACGCTCTGTGATGTAATATGCAGTCACAGTTTTAATCCGGAAGTGAAAGCACTCAATGAGCTCAAACCCTTTTCAACCAAAAAGAAAGCATAATTCACGATGGCAAGTTACTCGAGGTGTGTTTTTTGTTCTCAAAACGTATGAAGGTGATAAGAAATTCATCTGAGTAGAAAACACACAATATCAACCATTCCACAAGGATTTGTAATTTGTAATCAATGGAGATGTTGTTACAGAATATTACCACATCTTCTCTTCCTCTTTCCCTGAAACATGATTGAATTGGACTATAATATAAGGACAGAAATCTGAAACACTACTTTAAAAATCTGCAGCTAAGACTTGCAGCACTTGATTAACGATTTTGCAAATTCAACAATTTCTTTAATCATAGGCAGCTGTGATAGTGACCTAATTCTCATCAACACAATATATCAGTGACTGATATTAATGTGTCTCCCAACAACGAAATACATAACTTAATGTTACAAAAACACAAAGAAAAAACAAACAAGTAGAAAATGACAGAATGTTGATGTTAATTACATCTACATCTTTTTTTATTTAAAAAATTGATAACATAAGTTTGCTGTTACACACTTAAAGGAAACCTAAAACACAAGATGACATCAACAAAATATTTTGGTGAGTACAGTCAAGATTTCACTTGTTTTTTCCAATCGCCTCTTTGATTTTATCTTCACTTGCTCCCACAACCAAAGCCACCTGAAACAATCAAAACAAAGAAAGAAATTCAGCTGGTGTGTTTTCAGAATCCATCAGTTGATCATGCCATCGATAGTAATTCTGATGACGTAAAATCATCTTGAACTGACTGGGACATTGCCAAAAGACACATACAGTACCAATGGCAGTTTTCGCTAGCTGCACTGAAATTGACTGCACTGATAAATGTTTTTGTCTGTTTTTATAAACATATGCCACCTTTCCTGACACCCATTATCATTGTAACAGGAACCAGTGACACAAACTGATTTGGTCAATCCCCGAAACTCCGATGTCTGGACATTTTACCTGATTTATGGGACATTTCTGGTGGTCAAAGACATTTTCATACTAAAACAATGTATCACTTGTGTCTGGCAACTAAATCTGATCAGTTACTGTTATTGTTGTTGTTGTTGTTATTGTTGTTGTTGGTGGTGGTGGTGGTGGTGGTGGTGGTGGTGGTTGGGTGGTTTTAGATCTTTTGTGGAAAAGATTTTAGGGGAAACAGATCTGCATGAAAAAAAAAATCTTAAAAAAGACGTTTTACAATTCATACAAAAAGTTTGCACATCGTCTTAATATCAATAAACATAGACAATACAGAAATATAGACACTAGGATAATTGGCAAAAATGATACAATGCATTTACCGTTGTTTAACGAGATGGAAAAGGGAGTGCTAGCTGGTAATCAGTGTTCTTTGAGGAAGAAATCTGTGAGAGACTAATAAATTGATGTTGGATGAGTAATCTGCTTGTCAATGCACTGTGCAGAGTTGTCTGGAGAATTACGGGCGCTGTAGTATGAAAAGTTGTATCAGTAACGAACTATTTTGTTTTGAATCAAAAGCAATAGTCCTCCAAAGGAAGAAAACATTATAGAAAATCACAATGCCACTCTTCTAATTTTCGGCCACGTGGCCTTTTTCAAGACAAAAAACAAAAACAATACAACTACGTGATGTCCATCTTTGGCAAAGATGGACATTACGTAGTTGTATTGTTTTTGTTTTTTTTGTGTCTTGAAAAAGGCCACGTGGCTGAAAATTAGAAGAGTGACATTGTGATTTTCTATTTTGTTTTGCTTGTACTGGAGTGAGGCTGTATCAGCTACATGCTTTTCTTGACTACTGTATACAGGAAAGTTCCAATCCTCTCTTACGGCCGGTCTAGAAAGTGGTTAGAAGAGTCTATCATGTTACACTAGAATATGGTAACCGGATGAAGTGACTCTCTCTGGCTGGCTGCCTTGTGATGTGAATGGAGGGGCTGTGTGGGGCCCAGTTACTGTGTCTGTCTGTCTGTCTGTCTTTCTGTCTGTCTGTCGCTCTCTTGCTCCCATGTATTGATTTTATCAGCGTTTATGTGTATTACTTTTATTGGCAGTCATTTTTGTAAATTGTAATGTTATGGTCCAAAGCACATATGTGTGTTAATTGTGCTGCGATGATAGAATGGCAGTCAATTTACTGAGGTAGACAGTAAGTCAATTTACTACTGCATCTAATGGTAGACAGTAATTTAAAAGTAGATGATCCCATTTTCAGGTTCTAAAGCTGCCAACATGAGATTGTATTTGTTAACAAAGCTTGCTACCGTAAAAGAAAAGAATTGCCGGACAGTAGTGAGTGGAAAATCTACCTACAACACTGCATGAATTTCCCCACTCTGTTCACAGTTCACGCCAAACCTTTAATCCAAAAAACAATACTTGCTACTAAATCAAAATTATGAGATACAGTAATGAATGGGACAAAAGCTTACCTCTTTTCCATTTTTAAACATTTTAAAGGTGGGCATTGCTTCGATTTGCATTTCTGCAGCAAGGGCCTGCAAACAAAAATTCTGCATTATCTACAAGAGTAGCTTTTTTGTAGCAAACACAATGTGGTTGAATAAAAAAGGAAGAGAGATGTAAAACCCAACAGCTGAAAACACAGTTTGAAAACTGATGGCTTTTTTGTACAACCTAGTCAATAACATTTTGGCACAACCCTTATAACATGTAGATGTACATCACGAAACATTTCATTTGTCATTGTCAAATCTTAACAAGAAAAGATACTATGTAACCATAGTAATAACGCTTGTTTGGACTGTTAACGATTTTCTGGCCATATTATTTCAAAGTACTTGTCTCACTGTCAGTGTTCATTAGAATATGTGTACATATACACATGTTCGTATATGAGTATGTATATAAGTGTACCATTCAGTAAGTATATAAGTGTACCTCTCTGCATGCGTGATTGACAATTGTGTATTTGATGAATGAAACGGATTACAGCAAGGCAATATATCAATAAACGCATAAAACAAGGTCCAAAATAACTTTTTCTTAACAGAATAATGTGAAACATACAAGTGATTTTTCAGCAAATAGCTTCGTAAACCATCACTAACAAAAGACCTATAAAATGCACAAAACATTTCATCGCATCCAGTGTGAGAATAATGAATAAAAAAAGGAAAGGGGGAAGCGAATACAGTTCAGAAACAGAGAGCAAGGGAAGGAACAGAGAGAGAGAGAAAGACAGACAGACAGACAGGCAGACAGACAGACAGACAGAGAGCTCGGAAGGGAAGGGGAATAGATGTAAGAAGAGAGCTGTCTCCAGTTTACTACAAAGTATACAACCAATGAAAGAAGGGGTGGAGGAGGGGGGAAGGAACAATCAGAAATGTGGAAGAAAGGTTGCAGAGAACAAAGTGTCAAGAAATCAATACCAAAAAAAAGTAATAAAACAAATAAGTAATAATATACATTTTCAATCAAGGAAACGCATACAGAATGTTGAGCGTGTGGCAGAAATGGGGATGAGATTAATACACACACGATGGGATTTTAAGTGTACCTTGAAATAATAGGGAAGAATGGGTCAGTTGCTGATAGCAACCAAAGTCTGACCACAGGGTAGGTTGCCTTACCTTATGCCGATGACTTTTGTTTTATTCATTCCCTAACTTTAGGCGTTACGACTTTCTGGGGATGCTGCACAGTTTGGTCATATTATACAACTTTCACACAAGGTGTACCAGTTCAGTATGTCGTTTCCACCGTTGTAAACGTTTAATTCGGATTGAGGAACAAACCTGCCGTAACTGTCAGAGCATTGACAGAGAAACAAACGCACACAGTGATCCCTGTCCGTCTTCTTCCTAGCCCCATGTCTCGGCACACTTTTCTGCCTTTCTATATCTGGATCTGTGTGTGCTTGCAAGCGTATGCAGGGAGCGGAAGATGGTTGGTTGGTAGTAAAGGCGATGAGGTCATAACTGACCTGTCCTTAATCTGTCAATAAAGAATGGTGTAATTTATGCCTACTCGTATACTAGAAGGAACTACGGTTTTCCTCAGATTCCCATCAAAGTGGCGTGAAAGACTGCATCAAACATTTTTGCGACATTGAAAAAGCAAGCAACCACTTGTTTCATCAAAAATACATCAAAGAAAACCATGGCATGTAACGAATAATTAGCTTTTTTTTTTTCTTTTGCACTGTAAATCGATAAATTGCCTGATCGCATCTGTGCAGTTGTTCTCCCAAATCGGAAAGCTGTTGATCCGTTGGCAATCTCTTACACTGCACACAACTTCTTATTGCCAAAAATTAAGTCCGGCCATGTCGGCACTACAGTCTCTTCTTAGACGGCTAACAAATATTTTTGAATAAAATTCGGAGGTGCTGTGTTTAACAACACCCGGCAACAAAGTAGGAGGGTGGAGGGAGCGGGAGGGGTGGGGGGGGGGGGCAGGCACAGAAAATTTCCGTCACAGCACCAATGGCCCCAAGCCATTTGCAGCTCTGCGAGCACTGGTACAAAGTTCTGTGGTACATTCTTTCAAAAGAACAATGCAAATACGAGCTAGTAGGCTACTGTGATCATCGTGAAGAGCTTAAGGCACGCGAAGTAGCCTCGTGATTTGGTGGAAGAATCGTAACGTGTTTCTGCTTCCTTTCACTACAAGGTCGCAGGCTTACTCATGTTGTAACAAAAGAAACCTTGCTGATTTCGTGGAATGCTGCATCAAATACATTTTCCCCGACATCTTCACCACTATTGCTTGCCTATTCAGATGCGCAAGCAGTCATAGACTCCGAATTCCCAACAAAGGCCATGTCATCACAGCGCTTACTCTATTACTCCCCTCCCTCTTACCCCTCCCCACCCCTCTCTCCTCTCTCTCTCTCTCTCTCTCTCTCTCTCTCTCTCTCCAAGGATGAAATATTATCTGTCATGAAAACGAACGGCTTGGGTAATTTCCTGTCAAGCCTATCTTTTATGTATTAAATTCAGAGAATTTTCCATAAACAAAATCTCTGGAATATTGTGAATGCACATTGTTCGGCACCCAGTTGATTCAGTACTGGTGGATCCTCACTCTCACATAATGCTTTTCATGGCACAAAGCTTTGTCTTCTTCGTTATTTATTTCTTTTTCCAAATGTCAATTAAAAAACAATCAGAGCAGATGTTTTCACAAAAACGCAATAGCTCTTGACAAACATTACCAAAACCTTGGACTCTGTGTCACTAATTGAGTAACTGGATTATACCAATGTTTGACACGTTGCAATCTGAAATATGTGATGTAACTCCGCCAGGTTAACATGGACAAACGAATTACAAGACAAAATACCATAGATATGAGTCCACAAAAATCAGACACATAAAACACACGCGTGCAATAGAAAGCACATATACAATCATACACACATATACAAAAAGTATGGGTCCACTTGAAAACTGAAAATGCTAATGTCAGCAAACATACAAATAGGTTCAGGCTCCATTTCAACAAAAAACGTCCTGAGTCAAGCAATTGTTGATCTTCCGAATAAACCTTTACACCTATTCAGAGGAGTTATGCTGGCATGAGATCATGCTAGTCGTTGGTGGCGGTGTTGTTTACGGTATGTTTGTTGGTGTTTGTTTTGTTTAGTTGGTTATGTTCATTTCCTGACATAACCGGCAGTTTGTCTGAGTCCAGCACACTTGCAAGTGAGCATTTCTGCGCTGCATGAAAATCTTCAAACTTAGAATCAACGTTAAAGTGGAACATGGAAGTAAAAAGATAATGAAGGACATAAGGTCTGCAGCTGTCAAACGCTGACTCACATTAACTGGAAAAATTTGCGCTGGTTTAAGTTTTCACTGGCACAGCATATTTCAAAACTTACTGTCACACTATTTAACAACAAAAAACCGATGATGGGTTCTTCACTTATGCATGTATTAAGAAGGAAAAAAAAAGTAGCCTTTAAAAGTTTTATGCTGTCTAAATTGCTATGGCTTAGTGTAACTACTGAACTGCGCAATACTTAATCATTTTGGGGTTAAAGGCTCTCTCTCTCTCTCTCTCTCTCTCTCTCTCTCTCTCTCTCTCTCTCTCTCTCTTCAGCACCAATATGTCTGTCTATCCGATTGGTAGTACAAGTTTGCAGCGGTATTGTAGTGGTGTGTCAGTATGAATGATATGCACGAAAAGAATGTATGCGTAATACGGACGTATCTTAGAGCAAGGATCCGGGCTAATAATTCCATCTCTCTCTCTCTCTCTCTCTCTCTCTCTCTCTCTCTCTCTCTCTCTCACACACACACACACACACACACACACACACACACACACACACACACACACACACACACACACACATCCTTACACTTGACTCCGTTTAATTGCCAAGCTCCCGTTTTTGACAAGTCTAAGGATGAGATTGACGCTTTTCTCTTGTCGTTTTGAATCCCACGCCAGTAAGTGTGGCTGGCCCAAAGAAAAATGGGTACATTGCGTCCTGTTTCAAAGGAAATGCCCTTACTCCCTACCATTCTTCAGCCGCTAAAGAATCACTCTCCTGGGAGGACTTAGAGTGGGAACTTTTGAAAAGGCTTCAATGTACTGCTGAAGGACTCCGAGAAAAAATTAGGTCCGTGTGTCCAGAGAAAAATGAATCTCTTCCCGCCTTTTTGATCAGCATTTCTTAGTTTTTGATCATTGGATTGAACTGTCCAATACCGACTAGGATTTCCATTCCCTTTGTGACCTCGTCTCCATGAACAGATTTTATAGAGCGTCTCCAAAGACCTTGCTGTCTTTCTCAAGAAACGTTCTATGGAAAGTGCTGCAGACATGATGTAAGCGTTATTACTGTTTCTGTAAAATTTTGTTATAATTTTATAATATTATATTTTTCTTAAAATATACAATAATAAAAGAATGACTCAAGATCACTCATTTGATCCAGATAAGCATCATGGATATTTTGACAAAGTTGTATGAAATAGGTTTGACAGTTTTTGCGTAATCCTGAAAAGGAATAAACAAGCAGTTACAGGCAGTTCCAACAGATACAGGTGAAAACATACTCTCTTTGGTGAATGAATAATGGCGAAATATACTAACCTCAGCTTCGTCAACATTGACTTTAGAAAAACGACGTCAGCCATGTCTTTTTCCATTTGCTGAAAAAAAAACAGAAGGTACTGGTGAAGGTACTGACAATAGACATAATTGAAATTCAGTACATTACCTCCCCCCCTACCCCCCCCCCCCCCCCCCCCCCCCATCTCCCCCAACGAGCACTTCACTCCCACCCACTCCACCTCTCCACCTGCCCCCATATTCCCTGCATCCCCATAGAAACTGCTTTACAGTATGCAGATGATCGTATGTTATCCTCACGATTCCATCAGAGACACGCAACATCACAAAAAGGGCATTATTTATTACAAACACTAATACAGAAACACGTCAACAGCAACAAACTGTGAAAACTTGCGATCACATAGAAAGGAGAAGGTTTATGAGACAAATGCGTCTTCTAACATTTGTTATGAAAATGCTTACAGAGTGTACATACAAAAATGCACAAATATTTAACACCAGAAGCAAAGCAGGCATTAAACATTCAAAGTTTAAGTTCCTAAAATATTGGAGAACCAAGAAAATCTGTACATGATTATGCACCAGTGAGGAAGAGGCTTCAGCAAATGAACAGCTTCACCCATTTTAATAACACCATGCGCTGTCACCAGTTTGAAAGAAAATGAAACAGATGGTAGCGTTCTGTGTAAAAGAAGGGAAAAAAATGATAACACAACAACAACAACAACAACTCTAAACATGATCTAAAGTAATAAAGATCTTATACACAACACAGAGAACAGACGAGTAAACCTTTAACAAATATGTCTTCTTTAGACGTTACAAGCAGTGGATAAGAATACACAAAATAATTCTCCCCTGTCGTTACAAAATCATGGGGCATATCCAGGGCCCACGCTGCAGCAGTTTTATGAGGCAATGACAAGCACCACGCTGCAGTTTTATGAGGCAATGACAGGCACCACACTGCAGTTTTATGAGGCAATGACAGGCACAACACAGCAGTTTTATGAGGCAATGACAGGCACCACACAGCAGTTTTATGAGGCAATGACAGGCACAACACAGCAGTTTTATGAGGCAATGACAGGCACCACACAGCAGTTTTTATGAGGCAATGACAGGCACCACACAGCAGTTTTATGAGGCAATGACAGGCACAACACAGCAGTTTTATGAGGCAATGACAGGCACCACGCTGCAGTTTTATGAGGCAATGACAGGCACCACGCTGCAGTTTTATGAGGCAATGACAGGCACCACACTGCAGTTTTATGAGGCAATGACAGGCACCACGCTGCAGTTTTATGAGGCAATGACAGGCACAACACAGCAGTTTTATGAGGCAATGACAGGCACAACACAGCAGTTTTATGAGGCAATGACAGGCACACACGCTGCAGTTTTATGAGGCAATGACAGGCACCACGCTACAGTTTTATGGGCAATGACAGGCACCACGCTGCAGTTTTATGAGGCAATGACAGGCACCACACAGCAGTTTTATGAGGCAATGACAGGCACCACACTGCAGTTTTATGAGGCAATGAAAGGCACCACACTGCAGTTTTATGAGGCAATGACAGGCACCACGCAGCAGTTTTATGAGGCAGTGACAGGCACCACACTGCAGTTTTATGAGGCAATGACAGGCACCATGCTGCAGTTTTATGAGGCAATGACAGGCACCACGCTGCAGTTTTATGAGGCAATGACAGGCACCACGCTGCAGTTTTATGAGGCAATGACAGGCACCACGCTGCAGTTTTATGAGGCAATGACAGGCACCACACTGCAGTTTTATGAGGCAATGACAGGCACCATTCTGCAGTTTTATGAGGCAATGACAGGCACCACACTGCAGTTTTATGAGGCAATGACAGGCACCATGCTGCAGTTTTATGAGGATATTACAGGCACCACACTGTAGTTTTGTGAGGATATTACAGACACCACGCTGTAGCTGTAGTTTTGTGAGGATATTACAAGCACCACACTGTAGTTTTGTGAGGCAATGACAGGCACCACGCTGTGGTTTCATGGGGCAATGACAAGGTCTGCACTGCAGTTTCATGGGGCAATGACAAGGTCTGCACTGCAGTTTTATGGGGCAATGACAAGGCCTGCACTGCAGTTTCATGGGGCAATGGCAAAGCCTGCACTGCAGTTTCATGGGGCAATAATAGGTACCACACTGCAGATTTCATGGGGCAATGACAAGGCCTACACTGCAGTTTCATGGGGCAAATGACAAGACCTGCACTGCAGTTTCATGGGGCAATGACAAGGCCTGCACTGCTTTTTCATGGGACAATGACAAGGCCTGCACTGCAGTTTCATGGGACAATGACAGGCACCACACTGCAGTTTCATGAGGCAATGACAAGGCCTGCACTGCAGTTTCATGGGGCAATGACAAGGCCCTCACTGCAGTTTCATGGGACAATGACAAGGTCATGGGGCAAATCATGGGGCAATGACAAGGCCTGCACTGCAGTTTCATGGGGCAATGACAAGGCCTGCACTGCAGTTTCATGGGACAATGACAAGGTCTGCACTGCAGTTTCATAGGGTAATGACACAGCCTGCACTGCAGTTTTTCATGGGGCAATGACAAGGCCTGCACTGCAGTTTCATGGGACAATGACAAGGCCTGCACTGCAGTTTCATAGGGTAATGACACGGCCTGCACTGCAGTTTCATGGGACAATGACAAGGCCTGCACTGCAGTTTCATGGGACAATGACAAGGCATGCATTGCCGTTTCATGGGACAATGACAAGGCCTGCACTGCAGTTTCATGGGACAATGACAAGGCCTGCACTGCAGTTTCATGAGGCAATGACAAGGCCTGCACTGCCGTTTCATGGGACAATGACAAGGCCTGCACTGCAGTTTCATGGGACAATGACAAGGCCTGCACTGCAGTTTCATGGGACAATGACAAGGCCTGCACTGCAGTTTCATGGGACAATGACAAGGCCTGCACTGCAGTTTCATGGGGCAGCACTACCATTTTATGAGGCAATGCTCACTTGCAGAGAAATCCTGGTAAAAGACAACCCGCAAAGGAAAACAAGCCTAAAGAAACAACTATGGGATGGTGTTCAGTAGATTTCTTTAGCTTTCTTTGATTTCTTTAGCTTTTTCTTTTTGCAGCCAACAGGGCTACTGGATTCAAATTCAACCAATGCCTACATTTGTAAGAGATGGATGATGTTATTGTTAAATAACTGACAACCACACATTACTACATACACTGACAGACATCCATGTATCATTTTCTCCTGAACAAAGTCATATATATTTACACACACACACACACACACACACACACACACACACACACACACACACACACACACACACACATGCATAGTATCATATTATCCTGAACAAAACCATCTATATTTATATGTTAAAAAGAAGGAACTGTACATTTATCACTGACATTACTTGACTGCATATCTATTTTTGAAAAAAAAAGCAAAACAGATTTTCACCAAAAGTTGCCATTGATCAAGCATCAATAACGTGTGGAAATTGCCCCCCGGTTCTGCTTATCGTCACAGTGGATGAGGTAACCACTGTGCAATCCGCAGATGTAGCAACATAATGGCAGTGGTAGCCTCCCTTTCTCCTTTGATTACTGACTACTGGTCAGTGGCCGGTGTCTACTGTTGTGAAGCTGACTCACTTCGAGAGAGTAAAAGGTAGGTCGCCTGACGCTAAATGAAGAGAAACGAACAAGCAGCAAAAAAATGTGTGTTTCCTCCATATATCGACAATGGGAGAGGCGAGCAGGCCATGCAGAGCCAATCGATATGAGAAAGAAGTTGATGGGGAGTGAGAGTCCGAACAGTGGAAACCCACTGGGCACAGGACATGCATCAAACCCAGACATGGCCAAAGACCAGGACTCGCCCCTAAAATGACAACTTCGTCTTATAAGGCCAGACTGAGTTCCTCAACTTGGATCACGTCGTGCTTGAGAGACTAAATGTCGTCATATCGGTCAATGGTGGGAAAGTGGACGCAAATACACTGCCAGAAAAAAAGAAAAAAAAAAACTGACACCCCCCTCCCCTCCTCTTTGGCGGTTGGCCTTTTATCGTCCGCTGTCCTGTTCTTTTTCTTCTTTTAAATTTCATTATTATTTTTATCATTTTAACATAGACATGCTGTTTTACAACCCAGCACGATCCAAGACTACAGAGACCACTTCAGGCAGAGAAGAGTTTCATAGACGCTATGTCACGGTGAGAGGCCAGGGAAGCTAAGAAACGGGCGCAACGGGGAAAAATGAAATTTACAGTGCGACTACCTGTTCAAACACTTCTTGCTGTTGATGAATCGGCATTCCGATTCTTTTCTGTACCAATCAAAAAATGTTGCTACTTTTTGTGCACCAACCATAGGACGTGACAAGTGTCGGCCATTTTCTCCTCGCGTGCAGGCGAGCCTTTCCCCAGCCCCTTTAAAAAAAAAAAAAAAAAAAAAAAAAAAGCTCTTGCGAAACGCTGATACTCGCGAGAAGCCTTGCCACACCGTAATTGGATGCATTCAAATATTTTTCGGTCGTTTCTTTTTCCCCTCTTCAAGATGGTTTTTTCTTCGTGGATGATGGTACTGGTAGGGAGTTTGGGAGGTAGGGTTAGCAAAGCACGTGAAAAGGCAGGACAGGAGTAACTGCCCGTCTTATGATAATCCTTTCTTCAGTCTCAGATCAAATTGTCATATTGAGTCAAATACCCAACCTCTGCCCATCAGTCATGCAAGATCCAAAATGAAACTGGAACGTCATGGTAAGTTCTCTAGGGAGAAAGGCGGGGAGAAGAAGAGAGCGTAGTAAAAAAACAAAAGAGAAGAAACCACCCGTATTCAACCCATTCTTATGTCATTGCAAACAAAAATACACTCTCCTCACCTCTATCTTTGGAGAGATCATTCTGCAAGGGCCACACTCAATCGGCAAAGAAGTCCACGAGTCCAGCACCACCAGTTTGTCTCCTGCTCACCACTAACCAGCCGCATCAAACTCAGGCCTGAGCATCACACACCACACACACACAACAACCAACGCGCACACGCACGCACAAATAGTCCGGCCACTTATAAAAAAAACAACACACACAAAACACTCTTGAAACAACGACACCACAGAAATCATATTGCAAAAAAAAATGCGCAAATTTTTGCGCCGAAAATGATGAAGATAAGTGGTTTCTCGTTCTTCGTTTTTTACTGGTCCTAGGTTGTTGTCTGTTTTTGCCCCTGACCCAGAAGCTTGCTTTAATGCATGTTTTGTCTTGTGATCTGTTTGTCTGTATCTGTGGCGGGTAAACAAACCCCTTTTCTTCATAAACATTGGCAAAGTCAGAGGCAAAGCCATTAATATCCAAGAAGCCAATTTCAACAGGTAAGCTAAATGAACTGTATGGCAGGGACGACAAAGAAGTTTCCTCAATCTCAATCGTTAGGTTCATTTGCCCAGCAGTTTTGTTGCGTTCATGTCGGCTAGCCTGATGATGTAGTGGTGCATGTGTGTATGCGAGTGTGGTATCGTGTGTGTGGTGTGGTGTGTGTGTGTGGGTGTTTGTGTGTGTGTGGGGCTGTGTGTGTGGGCTGTGCGTGCGTGTGCGATGTGGTGTGTGTGTGTGTGTGTGTGTGGTGTGTGAGAGAGAGAGAGAGCTTCGACGTTTGGCGGCAGAGAGAGAGGAGAGAGAGAGAGTGTGAGGGAGAGAGAGAGATCGAACATTATTAATTTTGGTACCAGGGGTAATGACGATGAGCAAATTACACATACTTTTTTCCACCCAGCTCTGGGGAGAGACTGACTGACAGGAGGTTGACAAATGACATTAAATTTCATGTCCGTAATTTCCAACACACACACACACACACCACTAATCATACACACACTATTCACAAAACAGTACCACCCGTACCGTTGCAACACACCATACTAGCTTCTCTGGATAGTTAATATCCTACTATTGCTGTTCACGCTGACTAGATCACCTGTATCCTCACCTTCCTTTTCAAACAGCAAAGACTTTGACGAAACTTACCTTATCTTTCACTTCCTTCACCATTGTGAATGTTGAAAATTCAAGTATACCACCGGCTCTAGGATGTGCGAACTGCCCGGCTGTCCACTTCCTTCACTTCTGAAAACGGCGGCGCGTTTTGGGAATGGCAGTATGTGACCCCTTGACGAGGCCGTCAGGTTCGGCACGATTATCATCCTAGCGAGGGCTGTGCCAACTTCGGAGGCTAGGCCTACACATCTAGCCGTCCGAAGCAAACACAAACACTCTATGGTTGGGGCAAATCAATATGGCTGGATTGGCCGTTGGGTTTCGGGCTGAGACTTCGCCTAACGCTTAATACAGTCAAAAATGTCGACCCATGATGATTGAAGCGGTAGTTTGAACTTGCAACGTAAGGGTCGACGCGTTAGACTGATGTGTGCTCTTCCAGCATGTCACTTTTTTGTTGTTGTTTAAATTGTTGTTGCTGTTTTTAAAACGCTGTCTTCGTTTTGACCTTTCTCAAACAGCAAATTTTCAGTTTTTTATTCTGGAGAGAACTGTCTGTCAGCTACAACCTGTTTTCTCAACGTTGACTCTCTTCTTCAGAACTTCGGCTCGTTTGCCTTCAGTGTGTTTTGTAAGGGTCCACGATAGGAGTGGGAATCTATATTTCAGTTTTCCTCCACTCTCCAGTACTCGTGCACGTGCGCGCCAGCTCATTGCACACCCACACACACACACACACACACACACACACACACACACACACACACAAACACAGAACACACACACACACACCACACACACACACACACACACACACATGTAGATAATTTTTTCTTTGCTGGACTGGAAGGCAATGCCATTTCAGCGGTTGCTATATTTTTTATCCAACGGTGACGTTCTAATCATGCTCATAACAAATATTTTGTTTATTGTTCTTCAAAGGATTGCCTTTTTTACACTTATTATTGTTTTTGCTATACATTTCTATTGGTAATACTATTTGGAGTCCATATTTTAAAAAGGGGCTGTCAATGCTTTAACTGAAAAGGTGCAAAGAAGAGTGACAATATTAGTTCAAGGGATTCAAAACGATTCATATTAATGATGGGATGGAATATCTTATAGTGTCCACGTTAAAAGCAAGAAGAAAGATTTTGAACATAATTGAAGGCTTCAATGTACTTGATTTATTAAAATCATAAAGTTATGATGTGATATTAAACAGTGTTGACAAAAATATTGAATGAGTGTAGCCACACTAACTGAGGCATTTTTTCATTTACTAATAGACTCACACCTCTGTACTCTAATTAGGGCCTATTAACTGACGTGAAAAAGAAGACGTTAAGAAAATCATAAACAAATCACAAAACTGTTAACATCTTGAAACATCTGGTTGATACATGGAAATACTTTAACGTCATAAAGTATGACTACGTCGAAAAAAAAAAAAACGTCACTAAACCTTGAGCTTACTACGGAAGACCTTTCATAAACTAATTATTAGTAAAAAAATGTAATGTTTAAAAAGCCTAAAGGATCGCTAAATGCGGTCACGTAATTCTGATTCCTTACCATTGATATACATTCTACAATATTTTATACGTACATTTTTAATCCGGCATCCTCGGTTCTTTTGTCCACCCGGTCGCTGTGATCGAGGATGGGTATTGTGCAGTTCCCCCTTGACCCGAATGCACCAGTTGCAAAATTGGAATTGGCCACATCAGTCGCGTGGACACGTGTTTAAAACATAAGAAAAAAAAAAAAAAACGTTTTTTTAAAACCTGAAATCTGCATTCCATCGCCTCAAGATGTAGAGCTTTGTATCTTGACAAAAAACAACCGAGCAAGCAAAACAAACGAACAAACCCTTGAGAGAAAACAAATACAGGCAACTAAACGTTACGCATATCACACAAATCCACATGAGTGATTTTTCAGTGGTTGAAGACTTTAAACTTTAAATCAAATTCATTTGGCCGGTCTCTATATGTGTATGTAATGGTTTTCGCTATCGAATCGAATTGTGTGCTTTTCGTGTGCATAGTGAAGGCACAGCACCTGTTGGACTTGATTTAATATATCTTTTTCCCGGGTAAATGATCTGTTCTCCCTACCGACATGTATCGTGCTGATCACTCGACTTCATTGGTTTAGAAACTTTCTCCCTTGATAGTCATTGTATTTTTGTGTGCTTGTCCATCATCTGCGATATTTCTTGATGACATAACACAACTTCTTTCTCTGTCTTTGCACAAAAATGTCCCCCCCCCCCCCCCCCCCCCCCCCCCCCCCCCCCCCTCCGTTTTTTTCTCTAGGTCAGCAGTGTGTGATACATAGATCACAATACAATAATTTTTCCGACAGTAGTTGTAATGACTTATAGACGATCAATGACTGATACGTACTGTTGTAGTATCACCACAAACGAGTTCGCATGATCCATCTACATGTAACAGAAGATAGATAACAGATAATGAATAAAGTGAAAAGAGAAACGGACTGAGCATACACTCTTCATGAGTACCGCGCTTACAAAGGTCTGCCGCAAAGCTGAGTGCATGGTTACATACAACGTGCACACACACACACACACACACAGAGTCAGAGAGACAGACAGAGAGAGAGAGAGAGAGAGAGGGGGGGGGGGGGGGGAACCTGACTAATGCTTTCTTTTACAATTGCTACATTTTTTTCCTTATCTATTGTTCTTCGCCGTATGTTCTTTTTAATGGACAAGCTTATCACGCCGTGTACATGTGTGATCTTGTGAAGATGGTACGTAAGGGTACAGATATGTGTGAGCCTCGAGAAGAGGTGTAGCCTTGAAGCCCGCTATCTGTCCAAGTATACAGGGATAACGCGTACCGCATAGGGTGGTATGATGTGACAGAAAGGGGCCGTAAAGATTCGAATCTGACTTTATTTTAA
>JADBJO010013349.1:0-17500 GCA_016801955.1 Conus betulinus | reverse complement strand
TTAACTGTAGATTACAAGAGTGGGTTGAACATAATAATAGTACAGGTGAGTGGCAAGCGGGTTTTAAGAAAGGTTTTTCAACTATCGACCAAATGTTTACATTCTTGGCAATTGTACAGAAGTAGTTTTCATGGAATCGCAAACTTTACGTAGTCTTTACTGATTTCGAAAAGGCATTTGATTCAGTATCTAGAAATTACTTTGGCGAATACTTCAGAAGAATGGAATAAAGGGTATGATACACCGATGCTTTAAGAGCATGTATAATTGTGTAAAAGCAGGAGTTAGGTGTGGTGGAGATTTTACAGACTACATAATTTGTACAAAAGGTGTAAAGCAAGAATGTGTATGTAGTCCTGTTTTATTTTCCTTATTCATCGACGAATTAGCGCAAGAAATTATAGGGAAGGGGAGACATGGTGCAACATTTGTGTCCAGATACAGTTGAATTATTTATTTTTGTTATTAGCAGATTATATAGCTTTGTTATCGGAAACCCCAATTGGCCTTCAGACCCAGTTGAACAATTTGTGTAAATGCAGCATCTAGGCTCCAACTTAGGGTAAATATGAGAAAGAGTAATATTGTAATATTTAGAAAAGGAGGGTACCTTGCAGTAAGAGAAAGATGGTCTTTTAACGGGGAGCAAATGACTGTTGTTAATTGTTATAAATATCTTGGTATTTATTTTTGTACCTGACTTAGTTTTGTGACTACTTGTAAAGATCTCGCAGCAGGGCGAGAAATGCGTTGTTTTTCATTTTGCAACGATTGTACATACTGAATAATAACTCACTTAAAGTATAAATAACGATTTTTGATACTCGGGCAACCTATTGCACTCTATGGTGCGAAACTGTGGGGATTGAATGTTGCTGCTGTTCACATTGAAAAAAGTTCATTTGTACGCCCTTAAAAAAGTTTTTAGGAGTCCATGTTAAAACACCTAATGATTTAGTGTATGGAGATACCGGACGTTATCCTATTTACATAAATTCGCGTGTGCAGTGTATTGGATACTGGCTAAAGCAATACGTCTGAATGATGACAGATTACCTTTGAATGCTTATAAAATGTTATTTTGGTTAGATTCAGGTGGTAAAACCACGTGGGCTTCAGATGTTCGTAATATACTATTTTTGAATGGTTTTGGGTTTGTATGGCTGAACCAGGGTGTAGAAAATGTTAAATATATTTTGCAAGTATTTCGTCAAAGACTCAATGATAACAAATGGCAAAATTGGCATGAACACATTCAGGAAAGTGAGAGGTTTTGATGATACAGAACATTTAATTTATTCAAAAATTGCGAAATGTATCTTTTACTTGATATTGACACAGACATATTAAAAATTACATGACTAAGTTCAGATTTGGTATTTCAGCTAGAGCAGTCCATCGTCAACAGTATAAAGCAGTTTTTGACAGTATAGTCTCATATGCCCACCATGTGAAAAGGCAGACGATGACGAAATACACTTTTGTTCTTGTGTCCTGCTCTCAAATGAACTACGACAGGAATATATTCCATTTAAATACTATGCAAATCTATATGTCAGTTTCGTGTGACTCCACTGATGACGAATAAAAATCAAGGTATTTTGAGAAATTTGTGTTTGTATTTGTATAGAGCCTTTAAGAGACGAGCTGTTGTGTTTAGTTAACAAATGTACTGAAACGCTGATGTATATGAACGTTGCTATCCTAATGTGAAGTTAATATTTGAATCGGTATGTTACACATTATGCACCTGTGTGGTAAATTGTACTTCATGTATTTGTGTACTATTTTGCTGTTGTTATTATATTTAATATGCTATGTTTTTGGATGTGACCCCCCTTAAGAAGGGGCTGTGGCCAATCTGAATAAATTCCATTTCCATTTCTCTCTCTCTCTCTCTCTCTCTCTCTCTGTGTGTGTGTGTGTGTGTGTGTGTGTGTGTGTGTGTGTGTGTGTGTGTGTGTGTGTGTGCCACAGTATGCGTACTTGCGTCCAATATAATGTATGCGTATGCATGTGTGTATGGATGTGTGTTGTGTGTATGTGTGTGTGTGTGTGTGTGTGTGTGTGTGTGTGTGTGTGTGTGTGTGTGTGTGTGTGTGTGTGTGTGGTGGTGGTGGTGGTGTGTGTGTGTGTGTGTGTGTGTGTGTGTGTGTGTGTGTGTGTGTGTGTGTGTGTGTGTGTGTGTGGTGTGTGTGTGTGTGTGTGTGTGTGTAAAACTGATTAAAACAATCCTTTTTTTTTTTTCGAGATCATAATGCCAGTAAGGTGATTTTGCGCTCGATAAGATAACAAACATTCTATAATGGAGAGAAACTGAAACAGTAGTTGGCCTCAATTTGAAGTACTACTTGACCTCAATATGCAACCAGTAGTTCCCCCCCCCCCCCCCCCACCCCCCACTCCTCTCTCTCTCTCTCTCTCTGAGTGTGTGTGTGTGTGTGTGTGTGTTGTTTGGAAGACCTTGTCCTCTGCTCTACCCGATTCTCGCACAGCTTCGTATAGTTGTGATCCACGTGACGTGTCTGGGGGAAAAGAATTCAGAACACAGGGGCCGACTGTGATTTGAAGCGAAGACAATTCTCCACGATGTCGTTGATTGCAAAATTGTTATTAGCAGAGATCTTCCCGTGTATGAATGGAAGTGTAGAAGCATTTAATGCCTACTAGTGTCGAGAGCTTGGAGGTCAGAGACCAGCGAGAGTAGAAGAGAATAGACTAGAATAAATTAATGTCATGAAACCATAGGGTTTATGAGACACAATATGGTTATCACAGAAGAACAAAACAGTCATACACAAATTTCCCCTAATAATGTAATGACTCAACATTCTCCATAGTCATTAACTAATAAGAGAGACAGAAACTTGCAGACAATCACAAAATGAGAAGGTGCAAAGGAAAGCACAGGCAGATGAAAAAAAGATATTTTCCGTAATATCAATCTTTCCTCACACTCCACCCCACCTCAACTTCCCACCCTGATCAGGAGCACGGTTGAGAAATACAAAAACAAAAACAAAATTAAAAAAAGGAAAAAGGAAAAGAGAGCGAGTGTGTGTGTGTGTGTGTGTGTGTGTGTGTGTGTGTGTGTGTGTGTGTGTGTAACTACTGAATTTGCATGTGAACCAGTCACTAGTATGTAAACCTTCACAGTTTCCTTTAGTGCTAGCCATAATTAGTGGTGGGTTCTGCATACAATTCCTGTGGTGTTTGGTGCTTGTATGACCATCTGTTTGCTTGTGCAAGTGGTGCTGTTTCATTTGTTGATGTGTGTGTGTGTGTGTGCGCGCGCGCACGTGTGCGAGTGAGTGTGAGTGAGTGAGCGTGTGTGTGTGTGTGTGTGTGTGTGTGTGTGTGTGTGTGTGTGTGTGTGTGTGTGTGTGTGTGTATGCTCCCACTGTTGCATCCCATTTTTCTACCCCTCATGCTCCCACTGTTGCATCCCATTTTTCTACCCCTCACATCCTTTCTCAACTTCCCCTTCCCTCTTTCCAGCTAGCCTCTCTTTTATCCCCCCCCCCCCCCCCCCCCCTCTCTCTCTCTCTCTCTCTCTCTCTCTTTACCATTTTGCTGACAGATTGCCAATGGCGATATCAACGAACTTGTTGAAATTTAAGACCAATCCAGATTAATTTCATTAATCGACCTGAAAGTTTCCCATTATAAAAAGGGGTGTTATCAGAAAATGATCTTTCAGAGCATTTGAAAAAAAAAGACGTGGTCAATTGACTTAAATCTTTATAAAATGAATCGAAAAAGGATGAAGCAGTCAATGACGACGAGACAGTAGAGCTTGTCGAGGTTTTCACCTCATTGCGTCTATCATCTTTAGAAACTGGCAAATCATCACCAATATCGCCATGTGTCAGAGAGACCAAGTCTACGACACACCAACATCTTTTATAATCTGAAAAAAATCGTATTCTTTTCATTTTCCAGTCATTTGGGAAGACACTGAATGAAGGTTCTGCTACTTCGGCTGGTATTGGATTCTCGGCAGAAAGCTGTGGATCGATACAATCGGACCCATTATTGAACAGAAACAACTGTCATCCGAGAAGTGGTGGGTCGGTTGTGCTTTCGGTGATCAGCAAAACACGCTGTTACAGACAAAAAACACGGCTGACATCATCATCTGCTGCTCCATCCCTGAAGTATATACTGAAGGGGTAATGAAACCCATACCTGTTGAGATTTCTCTAGATGATATTAGAAGAGAAATACCAAGAGCAAAAGCGGTCAAAAGAATTAAGAATAAAGATGGCAGTGACTCAAGGGCTGTGTAAATTACCCTCAATGAACAAAGTCTTCAACAAACAAAATCTTACTGGGGTTTCAGCCTTTTGATATCAAACCATTTGTTCCCTTAAGTATTTCATTGTACTCGCTGCAACAGACTGGGGCAAACAAATCCGCATGTCATTCATAGGTGTGGTCTCTCTAGGCATGACAGCAAGAAATGCACCAATGATAGGCGCTGTGTGTGAATTGTTCAGGAAATCATTCTGCTTCTCACCTTGGTAGTCCTCAATATAAACTCAGACTCTCGGTGGGTTCTTTAAAATCATCAAATCATATGTCTCACTTAGAAGCCATTGCTAAACAATGTGGCTGTCAGTCTGCAAACCCTACTCCCAGTCCAAGTTACCATAATGTTCCTAAATCATATTCTTCAGCTGTAGTTCGAAACAACAGTAAATCGCCGGTCATGAAAACGGCAGCTTGCTCCCCAATAACTGTTTCAAAAACTGTTCGCCTGACATGGGAAAAGACAACACAAAGTCAGAAACTTGCGTGCGAACTATTAGGTCAGAATTGTCAACCTCTGTTAATACACCTAAGAAAAATTGTAAGCCGACAGAATCTACTATAATGATCGTAAGGGCTTAGCAGATTGCATCCTGTGTGTGATGGGTAATAATAAACACCACTGAAGGGACCTGGCAGCAACACAACATCTTCTCTGGTGGGTTGTGTGTGATGGATCATAATGAACACCACTGAAGGGACTTCGCAGCAACACAACATCTTCCCTGGTGGGTCGCGTGTGATGGGTCATCATAATAAACACCACTGAAGGGACTTGGCAGTGACACAACATCTTCCCTGGTGGGTTGTCTCATGACTTGATGCTGAGCGCTCCATGTGGAATGCAGCGCTGGAGCAGTGACAGGACAAAACTAGGTGTGTTGGTGTGTAAGGGGAGCCAGAAATACAGACATGAATGTACCAACAAGGAGCACAAACCATGAAACAGCACAAAACAACGAACAGCCAGACTATAATTAGTGTAAAATGCAAAAAGGCTGTATAAAACAGATGGTATGTGGGGCTCCAACAGTGATGGATAACGTTCTGTAAAGAGTTGGAAAAAAATGAAAAGAAGAAAACTCAGGCCATGATCAATGATACAAACGAAGTCCAGTTCTCTCTTTACTTCCTTTTTTCCTTTATTTGGATGATTTTTTCCAAACCATACAAGATTCAAACCAGGAAATGTAGTAGACTTATGTCATTACACCCAATAACTTGAACATGCATGTAATACAAATATTTCAATAAGTCAAACAGTATGATTACATACATTTACATACAACAGTTCTGTTATTTTTTCTGTAAAACAATCATAAAACTTACTTTTAGTTCATAAACTGATGCATACTGGCTCTTAATTAAATTAATACATGCTATATGGTAGAATTATAAAGGAACACAGGTGGTATGTAACGGAAAAGGTTAAAAAGTCTATGTAATCACACCTATTACCTCTTTTTTTTTTTTTATCAAACCAGTGGCACTGAAATACATACACCGGTAATACAAGTGATATCTTCAAACAAATAAATGGTATTTTACCACAACATAGCTTTTTTTCAGGCACTGGAAAATACAAACATATGCAAAAATCAGTATACAATATTATGATATGCAAAATGGAAAGGTTTGGATCTTCTATTATTCAAACTGATGATTTGAATGTACTGAGCAAAAAACTCAACTAATTAATCAACTGGCATAAACAGGGGAACAGCTATTTAGCTGACATCGTTAAAATCATGCAGAGATTTTCTGTGAACTACACTGTTGCACGACATCTTCTCAAAAGGGCAAACAGTTTTCTTCATCTGTGCCATGAAGAGGGGAACATTTTCATGCTGCCTGTGCAAGTAAGCAATTATTTTCACCAGAGAGGGGGTTCAGAAGGCAGCATCTTGAGTTTCTTGAATCAGAGAATCACTGAACACCACTGCAGGACACAGCAGTCTCTCCTCAAGTGGATTGCCTCATGATGATTTAACACTGACTCTGCGGACTGCCAGTGTGCTGGGCCTGTGATGGGATAAATGACGGTGTGACAGTAGATAGGGAGCTGGTATGAATGGCATGGGGGTAATGCCACTACAGTGGCACAGACAGTAAGACACACACACACACACACACACACACACACACACACACACACACACACACACACAAACACACACACAGGGGAAAAAAAAAGTACAAATTTGGATATTGTCTGTATCCTACCGTTCCACTCATGCCTTAGTTATATTGTGACAACATGACCAATCTGCATGCAGAACAGGCAGCTCCCCAACTGTTTGCACTACTTCTGACCAAGATGAGTATGACAAACATTTCTCAGCGAATTAGGTAAGACAAGCATAAATAAACTTGAAAAATGCAATAAAAGTAAACCAAATGACAGAATTTACAAACAGCATTGATTCCCTTTGTAGCAAACAAAGGAAAACCTCCTTTCTTAAACACATGTAGATTGTCTGTTTCATTGAAATATATTGTCTCAAAAAATAATGTGCATACAAGCAAATATGATTCAAATATTAGTTTGAACTTTTATTTTATTATCACAACAAGCCCTTTCCAATTTCATACGTAACAATACACAGGAGAGCAAAAGACAATAAATGCACAAAAGATAGGCATTTATAGTATCAGAAAAGAAAGACGACAAAAAATGGGCAAACAAGAAAATTTTTTAAAAGGTGTACTTTTTCACATTGAAAAAGAAAAGGCATAGGATACACATTCACAAAATAAAAGGGGGAAAAAAAAAAAAGAAAAAAAGGAAAAAGTGTTTTTCACACTCTGTTTGGAGCCAAGGCCCACACACAAAAGAGTATAAATGTGCATGCACAAACACACACACATACATAAACACACACACACACAAACACACATGAAAAGAAAATAGCACAAGTTTTAAAAGGTTTAAATTAAAATGAAATATAACATGGTAAAGTAAGAAAATGAAAAGGCAATAGCATTAAACCACACTGATGTCAATATTTTTTGCATGTTTAAAAACTTTCCATTTCTCAAAGACTGTGAGCTTCATAAGGTGTACAAAAGAAAAAAACAAACTAAACAAATAAAAACCATACAACACCTTGATCTTGTTCCTCAAATCTCCATTGTCTTCATCCATATCTTACTGATATAGCCATATTTACAATGATATTAACAATAATTTCTTAACAGCACAGTCCTTGAGAACAAATTAAAGCTGCATGCATAAGCACATGTGCATATATACACATGTACAGAGGAAAACAAATGTTATATGACTGGGATTCAACAGTAATGAAAAGCCTCTAGACTTCTCTGCTTGTCTTAGACTAATTTCTCAATGGTTTCCTGCAGTCCGGCTCAGGTTTTGTTTCAGGCTGATCATGCGAAAGGCCCAGCGAAGGCCACACCATACACTTTCCAACCTCAGCATAACAGGGGTGACAATTTACACTTGCAGGATATTCCAAACTTGGATTTTCTTTCATTATAATCTTAATCGCACTCAGGGCTGAAAAAGAGACAGCTCTGGTGTGTTACCTGGTAATACCATCACGCCATATCAATCTGATCTAACAATAACAGGTTGGCCAGCCCACCTGTGGTGTAATCCAGTTCCTGTTTCACAATTACCTGATCCATGAACCAAACAGACATTGCACTCTTCCAATATTCAGTCACATTTCTTGTTTAACTCTTTATCTCTGCACATTTGTCAAGTTCAGACTGACCTCCCTGATTCAGTTAGTGTTCTGACTGTGCCCTTTTCTGGTTTCTCCACTCTGGTTTAGTGGTTTTGAAAGAGATAAGATTTGACCTTGACGTTATAGATGCTTGAGGCCCTAATGGGCCAGTTCATCGTGCACTTTTGATTTCAAGTACACTGTGATTTCTGTCGCACAGTTGGGCACTGTTGATTTCATTTGGCATGTATATCTGCAAAATCAAAGTGTATAAATCTTACTTTATATTCTGGACCACTGTAATTCAGATTTTCATATAATGAATGTTTCTCAGCAAATAACACCACTTCATACACACGGTAGATCCATTGTCTTCCTCTCAAGTCTTGGTGAAACTTTTTTTCTGACAAGTATGCCGCCTGATAGATACAGGTGTAGCAAACAGATACAACAGTGTGCACATGTGAGATTCAGATGCACACTGCGCATGTATGAGATACAGGTGTAGCAAACAGATACAACACTGCGCATATACAATCTAACTGATACACAATTATGTACAATTACATAAGACATAACGGTTGAATAAAGTATGAAGGAATATTCTGAGGTCAGAGTTTACACAATGGCACTGTAATATAAAATATAAGTTGATCAATCAATAGTCTGCTCAAAAGTATGATAACACTACATATGCTGCTAGTTTTCATATGACTCATGTGCTAGAGATTTTTTGTGACAACATGTTCTTTTTAAGAACTGCCAGCAAAATGAAACTAAAACATCACATAAAAAGCAAAAAAGCCCTGTAATCATCATGGTTGATGGCACACTTATAGCGAAAGAATGTTTTCTTTAAAACAAACACTTGCCATTAGTCCATCTGTAAAAGATTCACCTGTAAAAAAAAAATATCAAGAATCAGGAATGCGAGCAAAACCATTTTAGCATAACAGTTATCAGTAAACAATGTAACACTTCCAAACCAGCGTATTTAATTAAGCATTAAGTTCTAACATATCCCATAATAGTTCATGGTGTACAAATTTTATGATCGTCCTACATGACTACTTTTAATTAGGTGTTCAGGCAAAACTTGCCATTCAAAAACCTTTTTTTTTCTAAATAAATAATAAGTGACAAAATGAAAGCAAGTATGAAATGATGGATTTTATTTGACAAAGTGACTGTCACAGAATTATGAGAGTTTACTTTGAATAGGGATAAAGTTCAAACAGCAAAATATCAAGCTGAAATTACACTGATGATCTCTGTGATTATACAGGTCATATGACACACACAGCATAAGGTGAAACCTTCAAATTGTTCACAACAGTATGGGATAATTAAAAAAAAATTACCCTTGTAGATTATATTAATATTATAACGCAAACTGTATTATACTGCATAGAACAGAACATGTCAACCTGTCTTCCTCTCATAATCTTTCAAGAAGGCAAACATTATTTAGTGCTTTACCAGTTTCATACTAACTTAAAAAAAAATTAACTATTAACTCCTGAGTGTTACATAAAAATACTTCATAGTGTACTAATAACTAAATGAGCACTCATGCAAAGCGATAGTGATAGCTTTCACAAAAAGTCATGTAATAGTTAAAGAAAAAAAATCAATCATTGTATTAAATATAAATAGTTCTTATTTACAATTGCTTTAAAGGTTACGATCATACAAATTTTACCTGCATTACAGTTTTACAAAAAGACGGCGAACTGTGCTTAAATCAATTCCATAACTATAAAAAGACAATCAGACAGAATGATGATATACACAACTTACAGAATTTTGTACCCATTCTGAGCATAGTCAGCAGCTTGATAAAGGTAAAAAAGATGTTTGATTTATTCATGTCTGCCATAAAAAGACTTAACATCATTTTGGAAATCAACTCATCAGATTCTAACAAAGGTTAAATGCTAGCCACTGGTAATCACCTGGTATGAATTCAATAGCCATTTACAGACATATATGACAACACATCTCAAGGAAAAAAAACTCAAAGTATTCATAGAATACACGCTTCAGGATTCTCTTTTGCATCTCACACAAAAATATGAAGCTAACAAAAAGATCAGACATCAGTTCACTTCGAGATGTATACGAGCAAATACAAACTTCTCTTGCCACTACATCAGATGCTGGAAGCTTGCCATATACAGGTATAAATTTCACAATGATTTCTTTTCTAAAACCATCATGTAAGCTTCAGAAAAAGATGGGTATTGCAAAAGAAATTCAGCACGGAAACCTTGAAGGACTGGTCATAGCGCCTCTACCATGCTGCACATGAATTAGGACAGAAAGCTGTGGCGGTCTTTACTGCTCAAGCATCACAGAACCTTTATGACATTTAGGCATATGAAAATGATACAAAATTCTGTTCACAAATTCTTTGAAAAATGTATACATTTATGAAAAAAAAGTGTTATTAAGTCAAGCATAAACACAGTAACACATTCAATTAACTATTAGACTTCTTTACCCGTAACTTTGACATGTTAACTACAATGGGTTGTAGTTTTACTGACATATGATGTGAAATTAATTGTTACAGACTCCCAATACATGACAGACAGATACTGTATCTTTTTCCCTTTTTTGTTTTATTCACGATGTGAAATAACAATGCACCAAAATGATTTTCTTAACAAAATGGAGGATTGCACACACACACACACACACACACACACACACACACACACACACACACACGACAACAACAACAAATCAAGAAAACAACAAGAACAAGAACTTATTCATATCAATACTCAATCAGGCCATGGGAGTATAAAATCTTTCCACAGTTATAACCATAGCACATGAAACTAGTCATAGCCATTGTACCAACTTTAAATGCCATTTTCATGCACACAGGCATAAAGTGCAAGCCGTAAATACATTCATAATTGAAGATAAACAGGTTAATCTTTCTGTCTATGTTAATGTGTGTGTGTGTGTGTGTGTGTGTGTGTGTGGTCAAAGTTCATTTTCTTTCTTTTTTTTCCCCCAACTGCCTTTTTGACCCTCTTCCCTTCCACCCTGTTTTTTCCCCCTTTTCCTTTTTGATTAAAGTTCAGGAGAAGTAACTTCAAAGTTGTGTTGAATATTACTGGCTTTTATTACACTCACAGCTACAGACACACAAAGAAAGCCTTGGACTTTAGTGTTACAAAATCAACTGCCATTAATCATACTGTATACTGGCACACACAGACACAGAGACATACAGACGCAAACAAGAAAACAACATGAGGTGGGCTTCGCATCTGATTTACAGAGCATAAGCTTACAAACATAGAATGAGTGTAATGTGTGGGTACATATTTTCATGTGTCTTAAAAGGACAGACTAGTCAAAACATGTGACATGATATATACATCCTGGGCTCAAATCTTCGACAAGCTTGATTTTCCATATTCAATGATATTCAGGGTTTGTAGAAGTCTTCCTTCTAATTCTCTGTTTTACCACTGCAAATCAGGAACTTCTACTTTACCCTGCAAAGGAAAGTGTGTGAAGGAAAACTTTACCCATGAAGGAAAGCAGACTATCATTAACATAAGCAACCATCCCAGCACATCAGCACAAAACTGCATCACTGTACATGTTCCATTATAGCTTTACCTATCGGATTCACCGAAAGGGGGAGAGAATGATGAATCCATTGGTGCTCAACCAATCATGACTGCAAAAAGAGAGTCTCAGGATCAGAGAAATAACAGGACACACACAGACCAACAGACAAGGACTGGGGATGACCAAAACTGAATGGTGGTCAAAGGCTAAAGGAAAAGCAAAAGAGACATGATGATTCAGGAGATGAGAAAAGAAGAAGACCAAAAAAGACTCCAAAAAGCAGTCCAGTAATGCCAGCAGGGGCAATGGACAACGTGGAGAATGCACTCCAAAGAAGTCTCACTTGGAATGGCATTTGGCTATATGGCCCCTCTCAGGATCAGCTTCATTCTCAGATCTGCATATGACCTTCTGCCCTCAAATGCAAACCTGGTGAAGTGGGGAAAACAGACGATCCTATATGCCCCCTCTGCCATGAAAAACAAACAGTGGAGCATGTCCTAAGCTCATGCAAAGTAGCCCTGGCTCAAGGAAGGTACACATGGAGGCACAACCAAGTGCTCAAAGAGATTGTACAAGCAGTCTGGGCTAGTACTAACACCACAAAAGGGAAAATCAGGACTCCAAAAGCACCCGCAACATTCTTCACGACAGGAGGCAGCGAATCATGGCCAAAAACAACAATGCCACTCGGAACATGCAGGCAGAGTCTGCTGAATGGGGCAGATGACTGGGAGTGCACTGCAGACCTCCCAGAATGGAAGAGTCACCCAGAGATCATCAGCAAGAGTGGCATGAGACCAGACATAGTAGTCCACTCTCAGTCAGCCAAGCAGCTGATCATAATCGAGCTCACGGTGCCATATGAGAACAGAATGGAGGCAGCTCAAAATTACAAGACTGAAAAGTATGCTGATCTGGCAAACAGCCTGAGGAGTGAAGGCTATCAGGTCAAAGTCCTCACTGCAGAAATTGGACTTATGGGGTTTGTAGGAACGTCTGCATACAGCCTCATGAAACAGCTCTCAGATGCAGGAGGGAAAAAAACAGAGCCCTAAAAGCAATGGCAGAAGCAACAGAGAGGTGTTCAAGCTGGATCTGGTCATGGAGGAATAAAAGTGAACTTCATAAGGCTTAAATTTCCTACAAATATCAGGTGCCCCAGTGGCTCAGTGGTTAGAGTGCGAGTCATAAAGTGGAAAATGAGCATGTCCAGAGGGTCATGGGTTCAAATCCCAACCATGGCTCATCCCAAGATGGGAAAAAAAATGGGCAGCAGAGGGACATCCGGAGTCATGAACCGGGTGTGGCCCAACTCCCCAAGAGTGTCAGATCAGGGCCGAAACACTTGCTTGAAGGGGGCTTCTCTTCTGAGGACTCTCTGCTGCCACTCGCTCCACGTGTTTCTTGCTACTTACCTTAACAAAGAAAGACAAAATAAAGCATGATGATTTCTGTGGATTCTGTTAGGAAATGAATTACACTGGTCTGCTTATTATCACAAATCTGGTTAGCTATTACAAATGCTTAAACCAGATTGTGTGATAGCAGCAATACTGATGCTGTGATCCACAGTTGTGACCACTTTCATGGAAAAAATTATAACTATGCAGGCTTTCTACAATGGTATATATTTTCACATACATATCTCAGACATAATAAAGCATCTCAGACACAATAAAGAATTTGAGTAAGGCATTAAAGACAAGTCTTCAGCCCAATATCTGCAAATCAGTTCCAAACAACAAAAATGGAACATTCAATGTCTTGATCGAAATATTTTACATATAGTCAGCATTATCATTAGAACATTGACTGTCTGTAACAAGAAAAAAAAAAGGAAAAAAAAAAGAAAAAAGAAAACAACAGTCTAAAGCTAGAGTTTCTTCCTGCATCATGACAATGCCAGTGGCAACAAAACAACAGCAATAAACCTTTACCTGGAAGAGCAACAGTCAAGACACTTGAATGAAGTGATCTTCTTCCATACCTCTCTTCCAAAGGAAAAAAACTGACTGCACAGAAAAATTCAAGAGAGCAGATTGTTGAAAACTGTTTCCAAATGAAGCCTTGGGTAGACCTTTTTCAGTTAAGGCACTAAGAATGTGCACACAGATGACGGAGAAACTATAGAAGGAATGCATAATCTACAACATTTAAAGCAAACATACTGTTAATCTGTTAAGAAAAATATCAGGCTTGACACAGAATAATACTGACAAAAGTGGCTATAATGGACCAAAGTGACTGGCTAAAACATTGTAAATTCTTTCTTCCTTAAAAAAATCATAATAATTTGCTCTTTTAATGAAATCTATGGGAACAAAGGATATTACAAAGTCAGCAACTAGAATCAACATAAACATGATCATATGAATGTTCACTTTAAACAGATAACATATTTCTGACACCTAAGTGATATTTAAAACTCATCAATCAACTGAAATATATAGACAATTTGATCACATGAATGTCCACCCACACACACACAAAAAATATTCTGGCACCAATTATTTCTTGGATTATAAAAAAACAAACAAACAAACAAAACACTGAGAACCACGAAGAAAGAAAACGTTACCTTAATCTCATGATTTCTTAAACATTTTGTAAATCAGTAATGGTTACACAAGAATTTCTGACTTACAAAAAAATTCATCTTCATCTTCATTTACATCTCCTACCCATCATGTTCAAAGCATTTGGTTTGGGCAAAAAAAGCTGGATTCAAATGCATTACAGGGTGGAAAAGAGAACCTGTTCATTCAATGTGGAATTAGTGGAAAGGAGACAAACCATGTTGGAAATATCATGCAACCTGTGCACCAGTGTGTTAATGAGTGTGTGTATGTGTTAGTGTGTGTGTGTAAATGTGTGTGTGTGTGTGTGTGTGTGTGTGTGTGTGTGTGTGTGTGTGTGTGTGTGTGTGTGTGTGTGTGTGTGTGTGTGTGCATGTGTATGTGCAAATGAATTTGTACATGCATGTATGTTGCTGTGATAATTAAAACATTAGTAGTGTTTTGTATGAGGGAAGATTTATAAAAGAAAAGTGATTAAACTAACCACCATTTCAGTTCAAAAGTCATGCAACCGTTGTTTCAACCATCACAACAAAAGTAAAAAAAATTTGTATTTTCTTTCTTTCATTCAGTTTCAAAATCCAAAGGCATCTGCTGAGGATCCAAAGTCCCACACAAAATGCTTGGATAATCTGAAGACAACAAATCTTCCAAAATGTTTGAATGACACCTTTGAAAATGTACCAACTTAGTGTGCAAGAGTTGGAACCCAAATGTTTATCAACAGAAGGGCAATTTTACACAAAAAAGCATGAAATATATCTACAGTACAAACAGAACAAACACCTAAGGAGCCACTAACAAGGGTCCTGTTCCAGCAACTGTTGAAACGAATGATGTTGACAAAAACAGGACTTTAAAAATATAGACTACACAGAGAAACAAATCATCAAGCACTTCAGACATATGTGAAAACTATATACTCTGGTCTTTCACATCTTTTACAGCTGTCACCCACACATCAAATTATACTCAGAAAAAATGTGAACTTCCTTGAAAAGCAACATGTCTGTACCAACAACAACAACAACAAAAGTAATAAAAAAGATCTGATGCAGAACATGAGTTCTGAAATTACCAGTGCCTCAGGGGTTCTTGTCCGAGCGCTCAAAGAAGATACTACTGGACATCGTGCACCTTTGCATGGTGCTCAATCTTCTTTAC
The DNA here is from genome assembly GCA_016801955.1 of Conus betulinus. Classification (NCBI taxonomy): domain Eukaryota; kingdom Metazoa; phylum Mollusca; class Gastropoda; order Neogastropoda; family Conidae; genus Conus; species Conus betulinus. The sequence goes on along the minus strand of JADBJO010013349.1, from coordinate 2,160 downwards.
GTGAAAATGCTGTTTATACATTCGTTTAGGTTGAGATGTTCCTTGATCTAGCTCACCATTCAGATTCCTGTTGTTCTCTATGACTGAAATGTCATCAAATCTGTTGGCAGGATCTCTGGCACCGTTGGCATCACATATCAACCTGGGGAACGAATCAGAATCATGAATCATTTCTTTGCTGGTATATCGTGGCTTAGGACTTCCAATACCATCATCCACTTCTGGGCGGACGTCATAACAAACAGAATCATAGAATGTATACTTGTCACAGGGAAGCAGTAAGCAATGGAGCCGGTGGGATGAAAACAGGAGTAATACAATAGCTGGAAAATAACATGGAGGACAAAAAAAGATCAACACAACAATAAAGCCCCAAATGTGGAACCAGGCACCCAAGTCTTCCGTAAACCGGAACCAAAATGCCAACATGAAGAAGTTTTCAATGTAAAAATATATATAAAGATGAGGAAGCGGTAACGTGTATGACCCTCACGCAGATTCAGAAAGCAGAAAAAAGCATCACATAACCACAGATGACATTAAAGACCTTCTCCAGACAACGCTGGGCATAAAATGTTGTTTTCTGGTTCATCAGCCACACAGATATCACTGCCCAGTGAAAAAGAACAATACCGAAAACCCATGAGTTAAAGGCTGAGGCAACATTGCCAAACACAGGATACGGCCCCCTGTTTCACAAGCACGCCACAAGAAGTAGAAAGGGATGCTGAACAAGCTCATCTTCTCCTTGTCCTCACGGGAGTTTCGCAGGGCGCGTGATAGGACACTAGAGACACTGCAAGGCTGGCCCAGGAAGACAGCAAGGATGCGATCCGTGTTGTTTCTGAAACATCCAACCCATTCACATTAGTTTTTATTGAAAATATAGGCCACTCACAAAGATTTAGTTAGTTTAGCACCATCTTGCTAGGTATCAAAAAGGTGGATATTTCAAAAGTGAACTTTAATAGTTTAGAATTGACACTGGCCAAAATGGTAGGATGATAAAAGGAAAAAAAAAAAAAAAAAAAACAGAAAGAAAATGAACCATTTCAAAGCAATCAAAATTTTGTTTTGGAAAGTGATTGTCCTGAATGCTCTCTGTACACACACACACACACACACACACACACACACACACACACACACACAACCAGGCAATGATCTATACACACACACAACACACACACACACACACACACACACACACACACACACACACACACACACACACACACACACACACACACACAGTACAACATGTACATAAGAAGCCACCATTGAATTTAGGAGTATGGAGGCCTTTGACAGGGCAGGGGATAAAAATGAATGAACAGCAAACCATTATGTGATGAACAGATGTGCTGTGCATACAGGCGAGCTTGGCAGAAGTGCATCTCACTTGAGAAGCCTTCATCAATGTTCAGGTAAACAAGCTGATGAACTTTAGCAGTACAATATCTAGGCTTGGAGGGGCAGATCTCTCAGCTTATAGTTGGTTCATGAGCAACGTCCTGCACAGTGTGCCAGTGACAGACCAGTAGATGGCTCTCAGTTCATAGAAGACAGATTCGCTGCAGCACTGTTGCAAAACAGCTGCAGTTGGTTACAGCGGCACTGACATCTTCGACAGCACTACTAAAGTCAGTGAGACTAGAGTCTCTCATGGCCAAACAACTCAGACTAAGACCAAGATTGACATATAGTTCCACTGAAGAGTTTGGTGAGAATCCTTACAAGACCCCAAAGCCAGTGTCTGGACTGACCAGTTAAGGCAGAGTGCATGAGCATGAATGTGTAAAAATGGTTACTTAAATATGCATTTATAAGTGAATACTCAAAAGTGTTTGGTAAACTCTTTGTTACACATCTCTCATCATATTCCCACTAATTATACATGTATGAACTTCCATATAATTTCTCTATACGGGCATCAAAGTCTTCATTCATTTTTCGATCTGTCAGTGAAGACAATGAAGGTTCCACAGCAGTCATGATTTTATGTATCAAAAACCTTGGGCCTAGTGCTTATAAATTACCACTAGAATGGGGGATGGAGGGGAAGGGGAGATAGACTGGTTTCTTACATATCTGATGATTCAAAAACTGTTTTTTTACAAAATCTGAAAATGGCACTCTGGTTGCAAGCCTGTATAAGTA
>JADBJO010013348.1:17500-52863 GCA_016801955.1 Conus betulinus | reverse complement strand
AATCTACTTGCTAAAATCAGTTTGAACCTCACACCAACTGCTACCGACAACCGCTCAGGCAACACCCGAAAACCATCGTCAGTTGTCTGTGCTCTGAAAAAAAGGGGCAAAGAGTCAGAAATAAGAAACCCCAAGGGACTTCTTGACCATCTGGGCGGTATCAATTGGAAAGCAAAAATAATAACCTTGCATTTGCACTTGCCTATCATTACTTAGAAAGAGTTTCATTTACTAGGGTGTTACACCCTTGTATTATCATACAAGTCAGTCGGAGGACGCCTGTTGATTTCTCATAAAGATGTGGGGGTACCTCTGCTGTATTGAGAGATAGACCGTGGGCCTTTTCATAATGGCCATAACTTGGGTAGGAAACCCAACATCCTCGTAATGGGGACATCACCAGCCAGGTCTTCGGTGGGGGTTGAGGAGAGAAAAAGAATGGAAGCCAACTCCAAGGAGGGGAAGGGAGGCTTGTGCTGGTTCCTCCTGTATCATTTTGCCATGGCAGCTGCCTGCAAGAGCTTCTTTGCGGGGTCTTCCCGCCAAAGCCGAAAGCTTGATCTTCTCCGTTCCTCAGCGGCGTTCCTCTGCCTCCCCTAGCGGCTGTTGCGTCCAGGTGTTCTTCCTTTACAGCTGTCCACACCTCCGCTTCCTTAGAAGGTGGTACAGAGGTTTGCTGTGGCAACAGCGGCAGGCGGGCCTCTCTAGCCTTGGCACTGGTACTGGGCGAGCAGGCACGGTTGGTGGCGTCACTGTAAGTGCCGTCTTCTTCCCCGGGCAGCCTTGGCAGATTACCACCCATCTCTGGATCCGGCGAGTTACCTTGTGCACTTGCTTCATGCAGAAAAGACAGTACATTAGGCAATAAGGTATGGTTCCCATCCGACTTCTGCAGAAAAGACAGTACATTAAGCATTTAAGGTATGGTTTCCAACCGACTTCTGCAGAAAAAAAACAGTACACTAGGCATTAAGGTATGGTTCCATCCAGCTTTTGTAGGATGTCATTTGTGCCTTCCATTCTCTCTCTCTCTCCTCTCATCTCTCTCTCTCTCTCTCTCTCTCTCTCTCTCTCTCTCTCCCTCTCTCTCGACTGGCATACATATATATGTATATTATGCTGAACAATTTAGTGGAAGGGGAAAGCAAGTACAGGCAAGCATTTCTTTCATCATTACATTATTTACTTGAAAAAAAAGAAAAGAAATTAAACATGAGTAGTTTTTTAGTTTGAGTGGTAAAAGTTGTTCCGAGAACCAGAAACAAATTTTCCCTTGCAGGGCAGTCCACGGCTGTAATGAAAAAACATGCTCAGTGGAAACCTGAATGTCCCTTGTGCCAGAATCTTTGGCTCATGATCACAGTGTGGTCATGTAAAGCTCCAGGAAGTTAAGTCAGCTGTCATCTGCATGATCACAATGTGGTCATGTAAAACTCCCAGGAAGTTAAGTCAGATACCATCTGCATGATCGCAATGTGGTCATGTAAAGCTCCCAGGAAGTTAAGTCAGCTGTCATCTGCATGATTACAATGTGGTATGTAAAGTCCCCAGGAAGTGAAGTCAGCTACCATCTGCACGATCACATTGTGCTATGTAAAAGTCCAAGGATGTTAAGGATGTTAAGTCAGCTACCATCTGCATGAACAAAATGCAGTATGTAAAGCGCTCCCAGGATATTCAGTCAGCTGCCATCTACACGATCACAATGTGGCATGTAAACTTCCAAGATGTTAAGTCAGCTAACACCTGCATGATCACAACGTGGTATGTAAAGCCCCCCAAGAAGTTAAGTAAAGCTACCATCTGCATGATCACAATGTGCTATGTAAAGCTCCAAGGATGTTAAGTCAGCTACCATCTGCATGATCAAATGTGGTATGTAAAGCTCCTAGGAAGGTACGTCAGCTGCCATCTGCATGAACATAATGTGGTCATGTAAAGCTCCCAGCATGTTAAGTCAGCTACCATCTGCATGATCACAATGTGGTCATGTAAAGCTCCCAGGATGTTAAGTCATGATCTGCATGATCACATTGTGGTAAGTAAAGCTCCTAGGAAGTTAAGTCAGATACTATCTGCATGATCACAATGTGGTATGTAAACCTCCCAGGAAGTTAAGTCAGATATCATCTGCATGATCACAATGTGGTATGTAAAGCTCCCAGAATATGAAGTCAGCTACCATCTCCCTGATCACAATGTATGTAAAGCTCGCAGGAAGTTATGTCAGATACCATATATGAATGATCACAATGTGGTATGTAAAGATCCCAGGAAGTTAAAACAGCTATCGTCTGCATGATCACAATGTGGCATGTGAAGCTCCAGTGATGATAAGTCAGCTACTGTCTCACCATGACTCTGACTTTTAGGCCTTTACAGCAGTTTTACAGAGATGGACGACTGTAGGCAGACAACTGACCTTCCTGCTCTGCCTCCCCAGTCCTGTCTTTTGTCCTGGGGGGCCGGCGAGCTCTTCTTGACCTGCTTCCCCACAACAGACCAACCACCATCTGTGTAAGTTAACATGGTACAGCCTACATGTACCTAGGAGACACAACAACATTAAATCCCAATAAAGAAACACAACAGACCAACCACCATCTGTGTAAGTTAACATGGTACAGCCTGCATGTACCTAGGAGACAACAACATTAAATCCCAATAAAAGAAACACAACAGACCAACCACCATCTGTGTAAGTTAACATGGTACAGCCTACATGTACCTACAGAGAGGACAACAACATTAAATCTCAATAAAAAAAAAATAAATAAAAAACAAAAAAAAAAAAACCCACCATCTGTGTAAGGTAACATGGTACAGCCTGCATGTACCTATGAGACAACAACATTAAACCTCAATAAAGAAAGATACACAGAGTGACAGACACACACAGACATGCACACATCAGAGAAACAGAGGAATGGAGGAAGGAAAGAAGGATGAAAGCGAGAAAAGGGAGAAACAAAAGGAAACAAATGAATGAAAAAAAGGATGGAAGGTAAACGAAACTAAAAGAAAAAAACGAAAAGGGAGAATGTCAAGGCAGCGAAACCTCTCACAGACAGCTTTAAGTGCTGTCATCGACAAGGATTGAGAGCGTGGTGGAGAAGTGGGGTAACTGACCTATGAGCATACGGCCCTCATCTACATCGATCGCAGGCCTTCGAGCTGCTTGAAGAAGAAATTGGAAATGAAATGAGGCAGGGAACAGTAAACAAACCCAGTAAACAAGTGGGGTAGTAGTTTTGCTCCCATAAGGAAACCTAACACAGAGCAACTTTTATTCAAGACTGGCACAGCCTTTCAAACTTGAATAAAGTCAGACAAATACAAAGACGAACAATCTAATAGTGGGTGGATGTGGGGTGGGGTGTGTGTGTGTGTGTGTGTGTGGGGGGGGGGGGGGGGGGGGGGGGGGGGAGGTGGGGAACAAGCGCAGGCCAACAACTTAATTGTCTTCACTGTAAATACTTGGCAAAACTTTGGAATTAAGGAAGGGGGAGGGGAGTAGAAGGTTGAAGATGGAGAAAACTGGGAATATGAATTTAAGAAAATATATTGCAGATATGAAAACTCTTCACTAGCTGCATAAGGGAACCATCGCAATCCCTTTTGAGGACAGATATATTTGTATTGCCTGCTCCTCGGGCTTCTCTTCTGAGGACTCTCTGCTGCCACGCTCTCCACGAGTTTCTTTCTACAACGACTTTGCAGACTGTGACCACAGGACTCTACCTCTAAAAAGGGAGACTACTGTCATAGTCTGGTGAATGTGCACCCTGCCCTGCTGTGGCCATAGTTCAGGTATTACAATGAGTTTGCAGACTGGGACCACAAGACTCTACCTCTGAAGAATAAGGCATCTGATGTAGTCTGGTGAATGCGGCAGAAAGATTCCAAGGATATGTTGGGGGTAAGGGAGGATGTCATGCATTGCATGTTTCTTCCAACCGTCATGTTTAAGGTCCGTTTTGTCTAGAGGGAGGAATTTGTGTTGGTGGGTTTGTTTTGTTCAATGATAGCCTTAAGCAGTGTGTCATACGTTTAAAAAAAACAAAAAACTTAGTTTTACTTTAGCTTTTAAAATCTCTGCAACCCACCTTCCAGCCTGCATTGTCATGTGTTTTCCGTGTGGACTCAGGTTGCACGTTGTGTTTCACGCAGGCTGAGTGAGCTTCTTCTCACCTGCTGATCAGGTTTTGGAAGCGGACCGGAGTCGAGGTTGGTATGGGATATTGAGGGTGGTGGCATAACGTGTGAGTGCAAGCCGTATGCTTGCGTTTTTGGGGGAGTAATTGTATTTTTGTGAGGGATCCATGTCCCTCGAAGAGCCACCACTGTTTCGCCTTTGAGGGAAACTGGGTTTGTATTTTTTTTTTTTTAGATCCATATCTCCTGGCTCTCTGCATCAGGTTTCACCCTTGGGTGGGAACCGAACCTTAGTACTCCGTACGAGTGCTGTGCCATCCTGTCTAGCTGCAATTTGTTAGTATACCTGTGATCCGTATCACAGTCGTGAATCCTTGATTCACGTAGAGGCAGAAGCCTGTTTTCTAAATTCTTTGGTCCTGACTAGGGTTTAGATGCGAGCCGTGCAGGGCTTGCTGTCGGAGCTCCTCAGGGAGTCCTGTGTCTACAAGAGTCCCGTGTCTACAAGTGTCCCATTCACAAGTCTGGTTGTGAGTACGTTGCGTAGTTGGTTTCATATTTATTTTTTCCTTTATTATTTTTTATTTCCAAATCCATTTTGAAGAATTGGTTTGCCGTCTGGCTATTTAATTCTTTCATTATTTTGTTGTGTTTGAGTATTATTTTCGTTTATCACTTTACTACCATTTCGTTGAGGAAGTTTAAACGGCTGAGGGGTAGACATAATGGCTACCAGACTAAACAGGTCACTCAGTTAAAGAAGGCAGTGCGCACTGAATCCAGTTCTCAACCCAGCAGTTTCTCTGAAGAAGTCGGCCGGTTTGAGAACGAAAGCTACGCACACCGTGAGTAGCCTTCTTTAAGAGTGATCTGTTTAGTCTGGTAGCCATTATACCATTTCGTTTACACCAACTTTAAATTATTCATTTACTACCATTTTTTCCTCATTTACAGCAGTAGGGCGTGTTATTCATTTCCCTCCAAATATGTAGTGTTGTTGCGTTTTTGCGGGTTGTCGCGTGTCTGCGCCATATTCCGGGTCATGTGTCTTGTCGCACGTGTTTTGTGCGTAGGTGGTCGTTTATTGTAAATGCGCTTGGTCCAGACTTAGGTTTTTTTTTTTTTTTCCATTTTTGTTGTTGTTGTTGCCATTCTTGTAAATATTGAGGGCGCTCATAAGTTTATGTAGCGCTGTTAACGTTTCCAGCTTTTGTTTTCGAAAAGGAGAGTCGCCCTGAGGGAGATGATTCGGTTTTTTTTTATATAGCTCAAGGGGGCCAACCTCGGGATGTTTGACATAAATGGTTGTGAATGTTTATTGGGTATATGTATGTAGGCAAAGTGTTTCAACTGGGGGAATTTTGTATTTTATACTATTTGAGAACTGAATTAGCAAGCGCTCTGTGCCTGTCCTTGTTACTCTCTGTAATGGATGTCTGTGCTTACGGGGTTTTTGCTTTGCACCTGTTTTATATGGGAAAACATCTTTTGTGTGTGTTTTCCAGGACTTGTTTTTTTCTCTCCTTTCCCTCACCAGTGGCTGACTTGCCTGTGTGCCGCTGCTGCTGCCGCCGACCTTGCTGCTGTTGCCGCCGACCTTGCTGCTGTTGCCAGTCTCGCCGCCTTTGCGGTTCCTGCTGTTGCCGCCGTTGGTACCGCAGCTGCTGCTGTGACTGCGCTTGACCCCGCTGCCTCCTTCGCCTTCTTCGTCGCCCCAGTCATCCTTCCCCATTCCTCTTTCAATCTTCAGTCCCTTCTCCTTCTCGCCCCTCTCTGGGGTACCCGCAAGGACCTCTCGCCCTTGGGTTGGAGCGAGGACGCACCAGTCTGCCGTGTGCCATCTTTGGAGAGAGAGGACCTCCACCCTGAACTCTATACTTTGTGTTGCGCCAGCGACCCCACTCTCTATCCCTACAGCTTCGTGGATCACTGGTGCCACTGCTCTCCCCTCCGCATACGGGTGTTGGACGGCCGCCACACCTGTGTGCCTGATTTGAGTGCTTCTCACCTTCACCCTCGAACGTTCGTGCCCTCGTCGTTGTGTGCAACTGTACCTCCTTGGAAGGAGATAGGACGCTATCCTGTCTGCGACTTGGTGTGCATCTGGCGGGGCGGACGCGCTCTCCCTTTACCAGACCTGCGCAGGACTGTCTCACGGTTGAGGCTTCGGGGGGGGGGGGGGGGGGGGGGGGGGGGGAGGGTCGGTCCTTAAGTCTGGCATCCATGTATTTTAATTATTGCAGAGATAAAGGACAGGCATTACATCCATTTTGTCAGCAGAGCGCTTTATAATTCTATTATAGTTGTGCTTGCCTAACATGAATGTTTTGTTTTGTATTTTCATGTATAAAGGATACTTGCTTTCCAGGGTTGTCGCCACTGTATGGCGCGTTGTTTTGTGCAGGGTTCCAGATTATCGCGCCAGGTTTACCCATGCACTGTTTTATCTACCTTTCTGTGGTGAACTGTTCCTTTGCCTGTTAGACTTAAAAAAAAAAAGAGGGTGAAATTAATGTTGGATGGTTAATTACAGTCCTTAGCAGTTGAACTCCCCCAGTACGCTACCCATTCTAAGGGTATTGGCCAGACGCGCCCCCCCCCCTTTTTTTTTTTTTTTTTTGGCCTTTCTTATTTAAAGATCCAGTTCTAAATTTTCTCCTGCTGAACCGTAATTCCGTCTCATCCCACAGGCTGTTGTCTTTGATTTACTGCTTGGCAACTCTGATCACCCCTAGATTTTTTTTAAGGGATCAGATTTTGGCAAGCATTTCTGTTTTTTTTTTTGTTTTTTTTTAATCTTTCTTGACCACCCCTTTGATCGCATTCCAGCTCCACCTTACCTTCTGGCCCCACCCAGAATCCGACCGGGACGTTAACGTCAGTTGAGAGAGTGTTCGATTTTCCCCCCCTTTTTTGTGTCCCTTCCATTTATTCACAGTCCTATGAAGTTACTATAAGTGTATACCCGTCCTTATAAATGTATGTAAACGTGGTGTGAACATCTATTGTTTTTTTGTGACAGTAAAGTTTCAGTTTTTGTTGTACTCGTATTTCCGTGTTTGGATTGGTGTTTGTGTGGTTAGCGCGATTGAGTTGGGATTGATCATAGCGTTTCCCTTGAACAATTACCACGTGACTTCACCCACGTGACAATGGAGTAAGGGTGGAGTAAGGGTGGGGTAAGTGTGGAGTAAGGTAGGGTAAGGGTGGAGTAAGGTTAGGGTAAGTGTGGGAGTAAGGGTAGGGTAAGGGTGGGTAAAGTGTGGAGTAAGGGTGGGGTAAAGGTGGAGTAAAGGTGGGGTGAGGGTGGAGTAAAGGTGGGGTAAGGGTAGAGTAAAGGTGGGGTAAGGGTGGAGTAAAGGTTGGGTAAGGGTGGAGTAAAGGTGGAGTAAGGGTGGAGTAAAGGTGGGGTAAGTGTGGGGTAAGTGTGGAATAAAGGTGGGGTAAGGGTGGAGTAAGGGTGGAGTAAAGGTGGGGTAAGTGTGGAGTAAAGGTGGGGTAAGGGTGGAGTAAAGGTGGAGTAAGAGTGGGGTAAGGGTAGGGTAAGGGTGGGTAAGGTGGAGTAAGGGTGGGGTAAGGGTAGGGTAAGGGTGGGGTAAAGGTGGAGTAAGGGTGGGGTAAGGGTGGAGTAAAGGTGGGGTAAGGGTGGAGTAAAGGTGGGGTAAATGTGGGGTAAGTGTGGAGTAAGGGTGGGGTAAGGGTAGGGTAAGGGTGGGGTAAGGTGGAGTAAGGGTGGAGTAAAGGTGGGGTAAGTGTGGAGTAAGGGTAGGGTAAGGGTGGAGTAAGGGTGGGGTAAGGTTGGGGTAAGGGTGGAGTAAGGGTGGAGTAAGGGTAGAGTGAGGGGAAGGCAGAAAGTGGGTGAGGAGTGGGGGTGTCCACTTTAACAGAGGATTTTCACTTTCATTTTCATTACCAGATTTCTGCTGGGCGAGTACTTAAATTTTTCATGGAATTATGTCTGATCCGGGAGTAGATGCAGAAGGATGTTTTGTCCTCCCTACCTGCTGACATAATCAAGGACTGAAGACAGTGCATCACCAGCAGGGTTGATCATTTCATCCTGGACAGTGACATTACATGGTCCATCCGAACGCCTCCATATAGCTTTCCTTTAAGCATAGAAATGCATTACAGTGAAATTGTCACTTTAAAATGTTTACACCTTGTTTCAGATTTCATGTGAAACGTTGATTTATTGATTGACTGATTGATTGATTGTATATTTCTTATCTAGAAAAATCTAGTTATTTCAGAACTATTTCTGAAAAGAAAACTGTGATGGGAACAACGAAAAAAAATCTGAGTCTCTGATTACCAAAGTAGACTCTTCCAGATATGACGACAATTTTTGAACGCACTTCGGCCGTTATGCAAATAAAAAAATATTGTTAAAATGAGGGTCAAAGTTCACATAGGTTACTGGCTGTAGGGGAGTGAACTGTCAGAAACCCATTTACTCCTGGCTGTAGGGGATTGAACACCACCCGTTTACTACTGGCTGTAGGGGAGTGAACACTACCCATTTACTGCTGGCTGTAGGGGAGTGAACTGTCAGACACCCATTTACTGCTGGCTGTAGGGGAGTGAACTGTCAGACATCCATTTACTGCTGACTGTAGGGGAGTAAACACCACCCATTTACTGCTGGCTGTAGGAGAGTGAACTGTCAGGCACCCATTTACTACTGACTGTAGGGGAGTGAACACACCCATTTTACTGCTGGCTGTAGGGGAGTGAACTGTCAGGCACCCATTTACTGCTGGCTATAGGGGAGTGGACACCACCCATTTACTGCTGGCTGTAGGGGAGTGAACACCACCCATTTACTGCTGGATGTAGGGGAGGTGAACACCACCCATTTACTACTGGCTGTAGGGGAGAGAACACCACCCATTTACTACTGGCTGTAGGGGAGTGAACACCACCCATTTACTGCTGGCTGTAGGAGAGTGAACACCACCCATTTACTGCTGACTGTAAGGGAGTGAACACCACCCATTTACTACTGGCTGTAGGAAGTGAACACCGCCCATTTACTGCTGGCTGTAAGTGAGTGAACTGTCAAGCATTCATTTACTGCTGACTGTAGGGGAGTGACACCAACTATTTACTGCGGGCTGTAGAGGAGTAAAACTGTCAGAGACCCATTTACTGCTGGGCGGAAAGAAGTAGATCTGTCCATCTGCTCCTTTGTAGTGGCCTCCTTTGCCAGGGAGTCAGCAGTCTCATTGCCGAGCACGTGCAGTGGGAGGGAATCCACTGCAGAGTGACTGTGTGACTTGTGCAGAGGGAGGCGAGAGATGTGGACAGATAGCTGAGCTCTGGATCTCTGTTGGACTGAAGGGCCTGCAAGATGGACAGGGCGTCGGTCAGGAAGACAATGTTGTGGCTGACCTCTATGAGGGCTGCTGCTGTTTTCAGGGCTTCTGGTTCAGCTCTGTAATTTGTGGAGTACAGGTTGGTAGCGAGGCAGATCTTTTCTTCTCTGCCTCCTGGATATTGAACATAGACTCCTGCCCCACGATTTCGAATGGCATCTGCTGCATAGCCGTCGGTGTAGACGTGAGTCCAGGACTCTTTGGAAACTGGGTATGGAGGTGTTCAAGGATGAGGGAGTTTCTTTCAGGGCCGCTCTGGGAATCTTTTGGGCCAACACCAGGGATGCTGCACTGGATGAGGGGAGGGGTTCCTTTGCTACAGGGAGGGACGGCAAGACACCAAGGTATCACTTTGGGGTCATGGTCAAGGATATTTTGTTGTAGCCGTTCTAGGATCCTGCTCTGGTGTACGAAACTCCCTCTCTCTTCAGCCGTTCTTTGTTGGCTGGGGCAGTCTGTCTTTCATGGGGTGGCCTTGCAGCCTCTTGAACTTTATAGCCAGGGTCAGGAGTTTGGCATCTCTACGGTCCTCAAGGGGCTGGAGGTCTGTGATAATTTCAAGCTCCTGGATTGGCGTAGACTTATGGCTCCTGTAATGATACGGGCAGCTTGATTCTGAATCTTGCTGATACGGTCAAAATTGGATTTGGCTATAGTATCCCATGCAGTCATGCCATACTCCAGCTCTGGCATGACTCTACCAGTGTACAGTCTCCTGAGGGTCGTGTTGTCTGCACCCCATGTTGTTCCTGCCAGCTTCTTTATGAGGGCAAGGCGTACCTTCGCTCTTGATATTGTTTTCTCTGCTTGCTTCTTCCACGTCAGGCGTTTGTCAAAGGTGACTCCCAGGTACGTGGGGTTATTTTCAGCAAGCAGCGGTTGTCCATTGATGCTCAGGTTGGCCTTCTGTTCTTTGGGTGAGAGGCTGAAAACTGTGTAAGCAGTCTTCTTGGCATTAAGTGTTACCAGCCACTGTTTTGTCCAGCTTTCGAGAATATTCAGCGCCTGCTGTAGCCTGTAGTTGGCAGTTGTGAGGTGCTCTTCCGACAAGATCGTCTGCATAGATGGCTCCTTGGACTTTGCGTGGCATATCTTTGACGATGTCGTTGACAAAGACAAGGAATAGGGTAGGGCTGAGGACACCTCCTTGAGGGACTCCCTCTCTCAGTGTCTTCTTCCGACTGTATGCTCTGTTGACATGGACTCAGGCCTTCCTATTTTTCAGGTACTGCAAGATCCATTGGTACATACAGCCAGTCACACCACTCTTCTGGAGTTTTCTCCGGAGGCCATCCTTCCAGACTTTGTCACACGCCTTTTTCCATGTCTATACACACCGACAGAGTATGTTGTTTGTCCTGGAAGCCATCCTCGATCTTCTGGGCTATGCAGGTCACTTGATTCTCAGTGGAATGATGTTGGCGTAAGCCTGCCTGCTCTGGGGTGATGATGTTGTTCTTCTCCAGGTGCCAACTAGCCGCGAACTGATCATACGCTCCAGGAGCTTGCCCCTCGCAGCTGATGAGGCTGATGGGGCGATGGCTGTCAGCCCTGACTCTGTCTTTGCCCTTCTTATGTATGGGCACCATATCAGCTTCTCGCCAGCTTTGTGGAACATGCCCCGTCTTCCAGCTGTTGTTGAAGAGAGCAAGGAGTTTGGTCTTTGCTTTGGTGCCAAGGTGTTTAAGCATCTCGTTGGTGACTTTGTCAGGACCTGGAGATTTTTTGTCCTGTAAAGATTTTGCGGCTTCTTCTCATTCTTTCAGTTTGAAAGGCCTGTCCATGTAATCAGGCTGGTCTTGGTCATCCTGATGGTTCTTCAGTTCATCATGGACTTGTTGTTTTCTGTCCTCTGTCACGGAGATGTTGCTGGTCTGCTCATAGCTGTCTATGAAGCAATTCGCTGCCTCTTACCCTGTCACATTCTCCTGATCTTTTTGGAGCGTGACAGGCACTGACCTTGTCTCTTCATTATTCATGGCTTTGGTCAGTTTCCAAAGTTTGTTGCCATCTCTGTCAAGGTTCAGCTTTTCTGTTTTCTCCATCCAGCTTGTTCTTGCAGCTTGGATGTAGGCCTTTCTGTATTTGGCAGTGCAGGCTTTGAGAGTGATGTTGCTTTCTTGTGGGGTTGTTTTTCCACCTCCTCTCTAGTCCTTGTCACTTCATCTTCAAGCTTCTGCAGCTCTTCTGTCCAATATGGCCTGTCGTTCTTGCGAGCGCCACGTGGAATTGCCTCTGAGGCTGCTTTCAGGATGGCTTGGTTGAAGTTTTTGGTGCCTCTGATGATGTTGTAATTGTCCACTTTGATGGTCTTACTATACTCGTCAGAGAGGCCTGCAAACATCTCCCAATCCGCCTTCTTGTAATTCCATCTGGGAAAGGACTTGGCATTGCTTGATGTGTACTGCAAATTGATGGCCAGTAGTACTGGTCTGTGGTCGCTGCCTGCCAACTGGATCTGTACCTTCCTGCTGGTTTTGGGGGCAAAGGTCGTCAGTGGCAAAGGCAAGATCTGGGGTGGGGTGGTGAGCCATCGGCGAGAGAAGAAGGTTGGTGGGTCTCTTCTGGATCATTCAGCAGAAGCAGGTTGCTGTCTATCTGCCAGTCCTCCACTTCATCTCCTCTTCGGTCATTCTCACTGTAACCCCAACAGGTTGAGTGGCTGTTAAAATCATCTACTAATATGCAGTTCTCTGATTGTATGTCCATTTTCTGTAGAGAGAGCTCTTTCTCTTGAGGGCAGTATATGTTGAAGATGGTGAAGACAGTCTTGTCCACTGTGATCTTGATTCCATGGATTTCAGCTTCCTGGTTTGTGTCCACTGTAAATTCCGAGGCTGGAATACTGTTCTTGACGAGTATCTGCACTCCTCCTTTCGGTCTTCCTTCTCTCTGTCCATCTTGAAGGTTTGGTAACCTCTGACTCTGAACTTGTGGTTGGGTTTCAGGTGTGTGTCTCTTAAATACAGGCCACATCAATGTCTTCTGTTGTAGGGGAGTGAACACCACCCATTTACTGCTGGCTGTAGGAAAGTGAACTGTCAGACACCCATTTACTGCTGGCTGTAGGGGAGTGAACACCACCCATTTACTGCTGGCTGTAGGGGAGTGAACACCACCCATTTACTGCTGGCTGTAGGGGAGTGAACACCACCCATTTACTGCTGGCTGTAGAGGAGTGAACACCACCCATTTACTGCTGGCTTTAGGGGAGTGAACACCATCCATTTACTGCAGGCTTTAGGGGAGTGAACACCACCCATTTACTGCAGGTTTTAGGGGAGTGAACACCACCCATTTACTGCTGGCTGTAGGGGAGTGAACTGTCAGACACCCATTTACTGCTGGCTGTAGAGGAGTGAACACCACCCATTTACTGCTGGCTGTAGGGGAGTGAACTGTCAGACACCCATTTACTGCTGGCTGTAGGGGAGTGAACTGTCAGACACCCATTTACTGCTGGCTGTAGGGGAGTGAACTGTCAGACACCCATTTACTGCTGGCTGTAGGGGAGTGAACTGTCAGACACCCATTTACTGCTGGCTGTAGGAGAGTGAACTGTCAGGCACCCATTTACTGCTGACTGTAGGGGAGTGAACTGTCAGACACCCATTTACTGCTGGCTGTAGGGGAGTGAACTGTCAGGCACCCATTTACTGCTGACTGTAGGGGAGTGAACACCACCCATTTACTGCTGGCTGTAGGGGAGTGAAGTGTCAGACACCCATTTACTGCTGACTGTAGGGGAGTGAACACCACCCAATTACTGCTGGCTTTAGGGGAGTGAAGTGTCAGACACCCATTTACTGCTGGCTGTAGGGGAGTGAACACCACCCATTTACTGCTGGCTGTAGGGGAGTGAACTGTCAGACACCCATTTACTGCTGGCTGTAGGGGAGAGAGCACCACCCACTTACTACTTGCTGTAGGGGAGTGGACACTACCCATTTACTGCTGGCTGTAGGGGAGTGGACACCACCCATTTACTGCTGGCTATAGGGGAGAGAACACCACCCATTTACTGCTGGCTGTAGGGGAGTGAACACCACCCATTTACTGCTGGCTGTAAGGGAGTGAACACCACCCATTTACTGCTGGCTGTAGGGGAGAAAACACCACCCATTTACTACTGACTGTAGGGGAGTGAACACCACCCATTTACTACTGCCTGTAAGGGAGTGAACACCACCCATTTACTACTGGCTGTAGGGGAGTGGACACCACCCATTTACTGCTGGCTGTAGGGGAGTGAACACCACCCATTTACTGCTGACTGTAAGGGAGTGAACACCACCCATTTACTACTGGCTGTAGGAAGTGAACACCGCCCATTTACTGCTGGCTGTAAGTGAGTTAACTGTCAAGCATTCATTTACTGCTGACTGTAGGGGAGTGAACACCACCCATTTACTGCTGGCTGTAGGGAGTGAACACCACCCATTTACTGCTGGCTGTAGGGAGTGAACACCACCCATTTACTACTGGCTGTAAGTGAGTGAACTGTCAAGCATTCATTTACTGCTGGCTGTAGGGGAGTGAACACCACCCATTTACTGCTGACTGTAAGGGAGTGAACACCACCCATTTACTACTGGCTGTAGGAAGTGAACACCGCCCATTTACTGCTGGCTGTAAGTGAGTTAACTGTCAAGCATTCATTTACTGCTGACTGTAGGGGAGTGAACACCACCCATTTACTGCTGGCTGTAGGGGAGTGAACACCACCCATTTACTGCTCGCTGTAGGGGAGTAAACTGTCAGAGACCCTTTACTGCAGGGCGGCAAGAAAATTTTTAAGCCAAAAGAAATTTAAACCCCGGAGTGGATTGAACTCTCGACCATTGACTCTATAACCAAATGTTCCAACCATGTGACAACGGCCATCGGCTCCACAACCAAGTGTTCCAACCATGTGACAACGGGTTCCTCTTTGCAATAAATCACAACCAAGAGTTCCAACCATGTGATAACGACCATCGGCTCCACAACCAAACGTACCAACCATGTGACGACCATCGGCTCCACAACCAAACGTTCCAACCATGTGCCAACAACCATTGGCTCCACAACCAAACGTTCCAACCATGTGACAACAACTATCGGCTTCACAACCAAACGTGCCAACCATGTGACAACGGGCCCCTCTCTGCGATAATCCACAACCAAACGTTCCAGCCATGTGATAACGGGCCCCTCTCTTCGATAATCCACAACCAAACGTTCCAACAATTGACAACGGGTCCCTCTTTGCAAGAATTCACAAACACCACTCAATGCAAGCATGCACGTACACGTGTATGCACACACACACATACACACACACACACACACACACACACACACACACACACACTAACACACACACATGCACCTGCATGAGCATGCTTACACAGACAGACCCACAAAAAGGCACATACTCATCCACATATATTTACCTGTACACACCTGGACAGCGACCACGGCCAGCAGCACAACAACCACAGTTGCTGAAACGCCCACCACCACGTAGAGTGTGTCAGTTTGAGTTGGACCTGTAGATTAAAAACAACAACAACAACACCGCTAGCTTCTTTCTTTCTTCAACAGAAGAATGAGAACTTCTATTTTCATTTGTTTCTTTTCATTGGTTGTTTTTCCCTCTTTCGTGTTATGTTCATCAGTACTAGAACTGTATGATTTGACTGTAGTATACGAAGCTGAAACCAACACGGTTAACAAATATCATGTTATCCTCTTTGCTTACCACCAAATCACTTATCACTGTCTCACACATCGCTATACCCTTAACACTAAACTGTGTCTAATTGATCTCATTTTCTGTTCTCCAAAAAGAACACTCATTACGGTTCTGAAGGTGTCTTCCTTTCTGGCCAAACGATATTGTAATTACTAATTTTATGCCACATAAACGGGGTAAGATTGAAACTGAAACCCTGACAGTCGGTTTTATTCGTTCCTATACAATTTCAGTCTACCGTCATCTGTTTCGCCATGCCATACTCACAGTACTGTATTTTGTCTGGCCCAAAAGAATACTACACTTCTGGGTAAATTTGTCAACAGAAGCACAAACAGTTTTCCACGACAGTAAAGTCAGCAATTTCCGTAATGCCATGGATTTCACAACAGATGCGGAGAACGTGGTGTGCATGGACGAATATTGCAACACGCTCACCTACGTTCATGTTCACTCTCCAGACTGCCGCTCAGTGGGAAAGGGAAATGGAACACTGAAAAATCGTTGATTTCCTGCGTTCATTGGTGAGCCATGCCTCTTTGACAATGAACTGATTTAGGAATCGGGTTCTCTGTTGATGACTCTCTCAAGTCTTGAACTGTTCAGTGAACATCAACATCTGAACTGTTCAGTGAACATCAACATCTGAACTGTTCAATGAACGTCAACATCGGAACTGATCAGTGAACATCAACATCTGAACTGTTCAATGAACATCAACATCTGAACTGTTCAGTGAACATCAACATCAAATGTTCCATGTACAAGTTGGCTACCACTGGCATGGGGTCGCCAGTATGGGTTCACCAGTATCTCCAGTGGTAGCCACCTGTACATAGAAGGTTTTTTTTGTTGTGTTGTTGTTGAAAAGTAGCCTTTGAGACCGCTGCCAACCCTCCCACATATGGTACCGCTATGTGGATGATACCATGACCCTCATACAGGAGACGGAGGTTGACAGCTTCACCACCACTCACCTGAATTCCGTCGACGACAGTATCCAATTCACCTCGGAAACTGAAGCAGAAGGGAAGATCCCCGTTCTGCCCACTCTCATCAACTGAACCCATGACGACAGGGTGGAGACCAGTGTCTATAGGAAACCCACCCACACTGACCAACATCTAAACTTCACTCCAACCAGCCCCTCCAACACAAGGGATCTGTTGTCAACACCCTCATGCACAGAGCCTCTGTACTGTATTCCACTAAGGAGGAAGAGCTGAAAGAAGAAGAACACATCAAGACTGCCCTTTCCGCTAATGGATACCCTGCATGGATGTGGGACAACCCTCGAGTTCTCTGCCTTCTTCTACAGATACGGACAGTGTGAAAGTGGGGATCCCTTACATTAAAGGAGTCTCAGAGCGTCTAGCCAGGACCTTCCAACAACATGGATGCAAAGTGTTCTACAAACCCAACTCCCTACGCCAGCAACTGACCCATGTCAAAGACAAAACAGACCCCCTCAAGCAGTGTGCAGTTTGGTGTAGTGTACCAGGTAGGTTGTCAAGACTGTGCCAATACATACACTGGCTAGACATCAAGACCACTAACCACCCGTCTACAGGAACACCAAAACCGATCTACTCTACTTCTGCCATACACAAACACCTACAAGCCACAGGCCACCACGATCTTATTTACAGAGCCCTTCCTCACAAAAAAAAAGTTAAAGAAGCCATCGAAATCAAGACCAGACGCCCCAGCCTGAACAGAGATCAAGGCTTTGAACTTCACTCCCATCTACAATCAGATCCTGACAACCGTTCACCCCACACAACAGTCGCCCCACCAGGCCTCGCTGCCACAACAGCAACAGCGAGCTGGAGGAGACAGTGCGACCCTGTCGAAATATTCTCAAACTAAGTTTTTGATTCTGATTTTAGCAACTTTTGAAAAGAAATTCGTGTTAACAAGATATGATGTTACAGGCAAAGCAAGATATACTGATATTCATGTGTAACAAGACATGCTGATGTTATAGGCAAAGCAAGATATACTGATATTCATGTGTAACAAGACATGCTGATGTTAAGGCAAAGCAAGATATACTGATATTTATGTGTAACAAGACATGCTGATTTTATAGGCAAAGCAAGATATACTGATATTCATGTGTAACAAGACATGCTGATGTTATAGGCAAAGCAAGATATACTGATATTCATGTGTAAACAAGACATGCTGATGATATAGGCAAAGCAAGATATACTGATATTTATGTGTAACAAGACATGCTGATTTTATAGGCAAAGCAAGATATACTGATATTCATGTGTAACAAGACATGCTGATGTTATAGGCAAAGCAAGATATACTGATATTCATGTGTAACAAGACATGCTGATGATATAGGCAAATCAAGATATACTGATGTTTATGTGTAACAAGACATGCTGATTTTATAGGCAAAGCAAGATATACTGTTATTCATGTGTACTACGACATGCTGATGTTATAGGCAAAACAAGATATACTGCTATTCATGTGTGATAAGATATGGTGATGTTAATGGTGCGACAAGACAGGCAGACTCACTGTCACAGCGAAGCCCATGGAATCCGTCCTTGCAGTCAGCAGGACAGTCTCCTGTCATGACGTCACACACGTCATCGTTCTGACAGTGACCACAGCGTCCACTGCAATCTCGACCGTAGTGGCCATCTTCACACTCTGTATACACATCACAGCAATGGCCATCCTCACACTCTGTATACATATCACAGTAACGGCCATCTTCACACTCTGTATACGCATCACAGTAGTGGCCACCCTCACACTCTGTATATACATCACAGTAGTGGCCATCCTTACACTCTGTATACACATCACAGTAGTGGACATCCTCACACTCTGTATACACATCACAGTAGTGGCCATCCTCACACTCTGTATATACATCACAGTAATGGCCATCCTCACACTCTGTATACACATCACAGTAGTGGCCATCCTCACACTCTGTATACACATCACAGTAGTGGCCATCCTCACACTCTGTATACACATCACAGTAGTGGCCATCCTCACACTCTGTATACACATCAAGGTAATTCAATCCCGTAGACTGCGTTTCCTTAATTCATTTACACGTATTTCTTTATTCAAACACTCACCCTCTTCATTCCATGCCATTATTCATCTTTCTTCTGAAAGCGTCTGTTTTTCATTCGCACATTAACCAATCTGTCAATTATTCACACACACACACACACACACACACACACACACACACACACACACACACACACACACACACACACACACTCTCTCTCTCTCTCTCTCTCTCTCTGTTCTGGTATCACATCACACCACACCACAGTCCTATCCCGAGAGTATTTTCCCACAGTTTGGGACTTGTTCATGCATTCATAAGTTTATTTGTACATTCAATTCATTCAAACACTTACTGTACATTGTAGTATAGTCCTGGCCTGCGAGAAGATTCTGAAATCCCATGACCTATCCATCCACTTGTATGTTTATTCAATTAGTCGAACATCAGCTCATTGTTTGAACAGTCCAACAGTCCTTGACCACGAAGAAATCCTCACCTGCTGCGCATGTCACATCACATCAATAAGGCTCGCCATGTCTGCATGGATATTGATAATAAAACAATCACTCAGTCACTCAGCTCATTCAACCAATGATTGTCATGCTGTGAGCTGTGGAGCCCAGTTTCACTCAGTCACTCAACTAATTCAACCAATGATTGTCATGCTCACTGTGAGCTGTGGGGCCCAGTTTCACTCAGTCACTCAACTAATTCAACCAATGATTGTCATGCTCACTGTGAGCTGTGGGGCCCAGTTTCACTCAGTCACTCAACTAATTCAACCAATGATTGTCATGCTCACCGTGAGATAGGAAGCCCAGTTTCACTCAGTCACTCAACTAATTCACCAATGATTGTCATACTCACTGTGAGCTGTGGAGCCCAGTTTCACTCGGTCACTCAACTAATTCAGTCAATGATTGTCATGCTCACTGTGAGCTGTGGAGCCCACTTTCGTACATTTCTGATGTTTGCTGTCTGTACAATCTGAAGGTGACATGTGTATCAAACATTCAAAGGTCTGTCTCGCTTGGAGTTTTACATTCCTTCCACCTTATGTTGTGTGTTCATGTGTATGTTGCCTCTGGTAATTGCAGTTTCTCTCCTCTTCCACCCCCTGCGCCATCCTCTGCTTCTTCCTCCCCTCTCCATGATCACTGCAGAATCCTTCTACTGAGTCGTCCCCTCGAGCATCGGCTCTTCATATTGTTATCAGATTTTCTATGACGTAGGTCAGCATTATTTGTGCATTTTCACCCCGACGAGTTCTTCGAATGGCGCACAGCATCTGCATTTATCATCTATCCGAGTGTAATGCATTTATGTGCAGTTACCACCCTGCGATTGACTCAAATGCTTTTTTTTACATTTAAACTTAACTATAGGAAGAATGTGAGAAAATAACATGTTTGTCGAGGAACACTCATTCAGGTTACAGCATTGTCTCTAATCTGATATAACGTAAGAATCTTAAAACAAACACACGAGAATGTCCATGTACTTTCGCACGCATGCGCATTCAATTTTATCAACATCAAAAGGGTCCGTTTTATCGGCGGCGAATTATGAGGATGTAACCCAAACCAGTGGCAGATCAAATGCCACGCGAAGCAAACTTCATTCAGTGGGATGGAAAGACAACGCCACAGGCTCCAGGGAAGTGTGTGGTGTAAGCGCTGGCAATCTGTCTTCATCACAGCCATGATTGCTAAGCACAGTGACATTCGCTATGGAGAAGACAAATATAACATTGTTCGTTTTGGGAAAATAACTACAGTAATGTTTGCTGTGGAGAAGAGAACGGTAGTAATATTAGCTGTGAGAAGACAAATTTAGTAATGCTCACTGCGGTAAAAAAAAAAAAAAAAGTGTTGTAATGATAACCATGAGAAGACAAATTCAGCAATGTTTGCTGTGGAGAAGAGAAGTGTAGTAATGTTCACGGTGGTAAGACGATTACAGTAATGTTCTTAGTAGAGAAGAGTAGTCATGTTTCCCTGACAGAGTTTCTTACCAGAAGATAAATATAGCAATGTTTACTGTGGAGATGAAAAGGAAAAGTACGTTATGCTACTATGAGTTGATATATATATATATATATATATATATATATATATATATATATATATATATACAATAAAACAATAAATTCCAAGGATAAGTACCAAGCACCATTCCAGCAACTTACAGAGCAGCTAGGTGTTGCAATGACTGCAAGAAATATTGAATTATAAACAAAACTTGCTCTTATGTCTCAGATTGTAGAAATTGGGGGGTGATAAGCCTTCATATCTGCAGTAGTAGATGATTCTACCTAACTGACAGTATGTGCTTGAGTCGGTGAATGGGGAAAAATAAATCCTTCTCAAAATGAACCTTCAGCAAGCTTATAGTCTCCGAAGTGGGAGTCCATCTCCAATGGGGAGGAAGTTCACTAACATATAACTCCTGGTCAGATATCGGTATTTCGAAACCTGATTGTTTCTCCTCAGTACCGTGGAAAGTGGTAATTTGACTCCTCTGTCTTTTCGGTTTTAAGAAGAATGCTATACCAGAAAAGGCTGGTGTACAATACCGTAGTATGTTTGTTGAGTTTTCAAAAAAACTAACCAAAGGTGCCACCTAAGAAGCAAAATAAAACCATGAAAGAGTAAAACAAGCTATATTTTTTCTTGTGAAAAGTAGAAAATATAAGAAGATGACCTCTTAAGACATAAGTGCTGAGGGCCAGTTCTTGGAATGAATCCGCAAGGGACTAAATTACAATAAAACAATAAATTCCTTGATTCCCCTATTTCTACAATCTGAGACATAAGAGCAAGCTTTGTTTATAATTCAATATTTCTTGCAGTCATTGCAACACCTAGCTGCTCTGTAAGTTGCTGGAACGGTGCTCGGTACTTATCCTTGGAATTTATTGTTTCATTTTATATATATATATATATATATATATATATATATATATATATATATATATATATATATATATATATATAGTAATGATCGCAGCAGGAGAAGACAAGTATAATGATATTCGCCATGAGAAGATAAATATAGTGATGTTCGCTGTAAAGAAGAGAGGTATAGTAATGTTCGCTATGGAAAGGAGAACTACGTTTCTGTCTGCTGTGAAGGAGACAGGTGTAGTAATGTTTGCTAGGGAGACGAGTACTACACTTAGGGTCACTGTGGCGGAGGAGACGGGCATTGCTATGTTCATTTGGAGAGAACTATACTTATGTCCACTGTGGAGGAGTCAGATGCAGTTATGTCCGCAATGAAAAAGAGAAGTACACTGAGGTTTGTTAAGGAGAACAGAACTATAGCGATGTTCGTTAGGGAGAAGACAAGTACAGCGACGTTAGATATAAAGAAAAAAGAACATGACTTGTGGAGGGTGCATCATTACAGTCGCTACAGAGGAGTAGGCTATAGTAGTTCAATGTTCACATGGGGGAGAGAAAAAAACGGTAACATTCACTATGAAGAAGTACAATGATGTCTGCTGTGCAGAAGCACATTGTTATTCACTGTAGAGTAGACAATACAGTTATAATCACCATAAAGAATACAAGTAAAGAAATGTTTATTAAAGTGTAGACAAGTACAGTCCTGTTCACTGTTGTGAAGACAAGTCATGTTCACCAAGGAGAAGACAAGTCATGTTCACCAAGGAGAAGACAAGTCATGTTCACCAAGGAGAAGACAAGTCATGTTCACCAAGGAGAAGACAAGTCATGTTCACCAAGGAGAAGACAAAAGCAGTAATATTCATTATGGAGAAAATAATGTGCAGTAATGTTCATTATGGAGAAAACAATGTGCAGTAATATTCATTAAGGAGAAAACAATGTGCAGTAATATGCATTATGGAGAAAACAATGTGCAGTAATATTCATTATGGAGAAAACAATGTGCGGTAATGTTTGTTGTGAAGAAAGCATACACTGTAATTTTGCCATGGAGAAGACAAGTATAATGAAATTTACTATTCACTATCAAGAAGAGAGGTAGACTCATGCTGGCTATGAGAAGAAGAAGTAGCAGAAGCGTAGATCATCAGTACAAGAATATTCACAAACCGCTATTACGAGAGCCATTCTGTGTTAAGTGGAGAAGTATGTAAATAACAAGATGGACTAAAAACAGAATGTTTCTTACTGTCTGAACACAGAGGAGGTTTCCATCCTGGTTCGCAGGCTGTACAGTGACCGTTGGTTTTGTCACAGACTTCCCCTTCAGCACAACGGCCACAGTCCTTCAGGCAGTCGTCTCCGAACTTTCCGTCCTCACAGTCTGCACAGCACAAACACATCATGAAGCTCCCTTCACAAATGTATTGATGATGCTGTCAGCTTGCATAACATTGTCAACATGCTCAATGCAAGTAATGCCAAACTGCATGGACCATTGCTATGTAAATCGTTTTTAACCAATTTGTAGAAAATGCTTAGATTGTTGAAAATGTTCTCTCTCTCTCTCTCTCTCTCTCTCTCCTCTCTCTCTCTCTCTCTCTCTCTCTCTCTCTCTCTCTCTCTCTCTCTCTGTGTGTGTGTGTGTGTGTGTGCGTGCGCGCGCGTGTGTGTGTGTGTGTGTGTGTGTGTGTGTGTGTGTGTGTGTGTGTGTGCGCGCGCGCGCGCGCGCGCACATATGTGCATGTGTGTGTGTGAGAGTGTGAGTGCCTGAGGCTATGCATACAGCGCGCGCGCGCGCGCGCGCGCGCGCGAGCGTGTGTGTGTGTGTGTGTGTGTGTGTGTGTGTGTGTGTGAGAGATGGCAAAATGGAAACTGACAATCATTCATCACAACTATTTGAAGTCTGCCCACATGTCATTTTTTGTAACCTGCTGACTAGTATGTATTTGCAGGAAAACTGAACCGCTAGACAGATATGATTTTGTATATCCATATGAAAAAGGCAGCATAAAACATAGTAGGAAAGTAACGTGGTCAAGTAGTAAGGGCAGATGTGTGTTGCCAAACATTGTGTGTTTTGATGTGAGCGGAATAACATAAATATGGAACTCAATGGTATGTGTGATGTAGAGCAGACTCCTCTTCCACCCACCCCTTCCCGACCATGACAAGCTAAGTGGCTTTTCGTTCTTCGTTTGCACTGTCCTAAACCTTATTTGTTTTCGCCTGAACAAGACCCAAGAGGTGGAATTGCATTGTTTCTTGTCCTGTGCTGTGTTTGTCTGTGTCCTTGGCGGTAACTAGCCCCCTCTCTTTCTAAATTTTGCTTCATTTTCCGCCAACAATCACTCCATTTTGAAATCCCTCAGTGCAGACCCCGCCATACCTACCATGCACCTCTTCGGCAAAGCCCTGGATGAGCTCTCCACAGAAAGCAGAGGTGATCAGGCAGGGGAAGTAATCAAGCAGGGGAGGTGATCAGGCAGGGGATGAGAACAGGCAGGGGATGTGAACAGACAGGGGATCAGTTCTTTACAGAAAGCGGAGGTGATCAGGCAGGAATCAGTTCTCCATTGTCAGTACAACCATGAGTTAATCTGACGATAAATTTGTTTCAGTCAGTCAATCAGTTCTCCACAGAAAGCGGTGATCAGGCAGGGGAGGTGATCAGGCAAGGGAGGTGATCAGGCAAGGGAGGTGATCAGGCAGGGGAGGTGATCAGACAGGGGAGGTGATCAGACAGGGGAGGTGATCAAGTAGGGGAGGTGATCGGGCAGGGGAGGTGATCAGGCAAGGGAGGTGATCAGGCAAGGGAGGTGATCAGACAGGGGAGGTGATCAGACAGGGGAGGTGATCAAGTAGGGGAGGTGATCAGGCAGGGGAGGTGATCAGGTAGGGGATGAGAACAGGCAGGGGAGGTGATCAGGCAGGGGAGGTGATCAGGCAGGGGAGGTGAGGTGATCAGGCAGGGGAGGTGATCAGGCAGGGGAGGTGATCAGGTAGGGGAGGTGATCAGGTAGCGAATGAGAACAGGCAGGGGAAGTGATCAGGCAGGGGAGGTGATCAGGCAGGGGAGGTGATCAGGCAGGGGAAGTGATCAGGCAGGGGATGAGAACAGGCAGGGCAGGTGATCAGGCAGGAGTTGAGAACTGGTAGAGGAGGTGACCAAGCAGGGAAAGTGATCAGGCAGGGGAGGTGATCAGGCAGGGGAAGTGATCAGGCAGGGGATGAGAACAGGCAGGGCAGGTGATCAGGCAGGAATTGAGAACTGTGGTAGAGGAGGTGACCAAGCAGGGAAAGTGATCAGGCAGGGGAGGTGATCAGGCAGGGGAGGTGATCAGGCAGGGGAGGTGATCAGGTAGGGGAGGTGATCAGGCAGGGGAAGTGATCAGGCAGGGGATGAGAACAGGCAGGGCAGGTGATCAGGCAGGAATTGAGAACTGGTAGAGGAGGTGACCAAGCAGGGAAAGTGATCAGGCAGGGAAGGTGATCAGGCAGGGGAGGTGATCAGGTAGGAGGGGGTGATCAGGCAGGGGAGGTGATCAGGCAGGGAATGAGAACAGGCCGACATTCGGATGCCTGAAGCCAGCCACCAGGTTCTGCAGGGAACGTGAACCTCTCTGTGCCATGTTCCAGCGGCTGTCTGTGTCAAACGACTGTGTTAATCACTGAGGGGAGTTCATTGTTAGAGTGAGCTTCAGAGGAACGCTGTACGTCAGCCACTTGGCAGCTTTGTCAGCTGACCTCGGGGGGTACTTACAGTCGCATTAACTCGTAAGCCACATGGCTCAAAGAGGAGTAAGTATGCAAAACTGTTGGCAGGAATATAGGAAATAAGAAAAACAAGAAAACTGGTGTGTAAGTATGTAAGTGGACTAAATCAGTCAGGGCACAAGATGAACTGTGAACGTAATGCTTTGTACTTTCTGAACACAGAGGAGGTTTCCACCCTGGTTCGCAGGCTGTACAGTGACCGTTGTTTTCGTCACAGACTTCTCCTTCAGCACAACGGCCACAGTCCTTCAGGCAGTTGTCTCCGAACTTTCCGTCCTCACAATCTGCACAGCACAAACACATCATGAAGCTCCCTTCACATATGTATTGATGATGCTGTCAACTTGCATAACGTTGTCAACATGCTCATGCAAGTAATGCCAAACTGCATGGACCATTGCTATCAAGATTATTGTAATCAGTTTGCATAACGTGCTTAGCGTGTTCTCTCTCTGTGTTGGAAACGTTATGAATATGCAATACGTATATAAAAAACGTGTAAGGCAAAATTACAATGTAGTGCTGCTTTTAACAATCTATGTTCATCCATATCTGAATAACAACCAATCTACATATGTATATACCTAATTATCTATCTATCTATCTATCTATCTATCTTATATTTCTGGTGTGAAACAGGGCGATGTCTGTGATCAGTAAAAACAAACTTCAAAAATGTACTAGGACTGGGTTTTAGAATTGTTGGCTCTCATCTCATTACTCACTTGTAAAAAAGTAATGTAAAATACATTTGATATGTCCATTATGTGGAAATGCATAAGAGGATGAATTTTTTTTTATATTGACTTATCTGGAACTAAAATACCTTAAAGAACAGTTCACATCGGGAAAATATTTGGATAATCTTTGGTTTTCCAAACTAACAGTGGTAATTGGAAATGAAATGAGGCAGGGAACAGCTTGAATAAAGTCAGACAAATACAAAGACGAACAATCTAATAGTGGGGAAAACAAGCGCAGGCAAACAACTAAATTGTCTTCATAGTAATGACTTGGCAAAACTTTGAATTTAAGGAGGACAGGAGGGGGGGGGGGGGGGGGGGGGGGGGGGGGAGGTTGATGATGTAAAAACTAGGAACATGAAATTAAAAAATATGAAAACTCTTCACTGGCCGCATAAGGGAACCATCACAATCCCTTTTAAAGGCAGATATATTTGTATTGCCTGCTCCGAGGCCTTTCGTCCGCTGGGTCGGAAACTCATCAGGGAGACACGGCTGGCTGTATCTACCTCCTGGCGTCAAATAGAGACACACCACAGTCCATAATACCGTGGTGTTCTCACCACCAAGGGTGCAAAAAAGAATCCAATAGCACCCCCAAAGCAGCCAGCGAAGAGTAGTAAAAGAAACCAAACGAAAGTGTGGGGAGGAAAAAAGTTGCTGAAAAACTACAGATATTATGCAAATAGTATAAAATGTAGGGGGCAATCTTTGAGCCTACGCTTGAGGATCCACCCAAAGATGCAAGGGAGATCAAAAGACAAACACATAGACAGACAGAAACAAATACAAGTAACCTCGATTTAATCAAAACGAAATTGGAAATGAAATGAGGCAGGGAACAGTAAACAATAAACAGTAAACAAGTGGGGTAGTCTTTGCTCTCCCATAAGGAAAACCTAACACAGAGTAACTTTTATTCAAGACTGGCACAGCCTTTAAACTTGAATAAAGTCAGACAAATACAAAGACGAACAATCTAATAGTGGGGGAAAACAAGCGCAGGCCAACAACTAAATTGTCTTCATAGTAATGACTTGGCAAAACTTTGAATTTAAGGAGGGCAGGGGGGGGGGGGGGGGGGGGGGGAGGGGGGGTTGAAGATGTAAAACTGGGAAACATGAATTAAAAAAAAATATGAAAACTCTTCACTGGCCGCATAAGGGAACCATCACAATCCCTTTTAAAGGCAGATATATTTGTATTGCCTGCTCCGAGGCCTTTCGTCCGCTGGGTCGGAAACTCATCAGGGAGACACGGCTGGCTGTATCTACCCTCCTGGCGTCAAATAGAGACACACCACAGTCCATAATACCGTGGTGTTCTCACCACCAAGGGTGCAAAAAAGAATCCAATAGCACCCCCAAGCAGCCAGCGAAGAGTAGTAAAAGAAACCAAACGAAAGTGTGGGGAGGAAAAAAGTTGCTGAAAAACTACAGATATTATGCAAATAGTATAAAATGTAGGGGGCATCTTTGAGCCTACGCTTGAGGATCCACCCAAAGATGCAAGGGAGATCAAAAGACAAACACATAGACAGACAGAAACAAATACAAGTAACCTCGATTTAATCAAAACGAAATTGGAAATGAAATGATAAATACAGCCAGCCGTGTCTCCCTGATGAGTTTCCGACCCAGCGGACGAAAGGCCTCGGAGCAGGCAATACAAATATATCTGCCTTTAAAAGGGATTGTAATGGTTCCCTTATGCGGCCAGTGAAGAGTTTTCTTATTATTTTTTAATTTCATGTTCCCAGTTTTTACATCTCAACCTCTGTCCCCCCCCCCCCCCCCCCCCCCCCCTGTCCTCCCTTAAATTCAAAGTTTTGCCAAGTCATTACTATGAAGACAATTTAGTTGTTGGCCTGCGCTTGTTTTTTTCCCACTATTAGATTGTTCGTCTTTGTATTTGTCTGACTTTATTCAAGTTTAAAGGCTGTGCCAGTCTTGAATAAAAGTTACTCTGTGTTAGGTTTCCTTATGGGAGCAAAGACTACCCCACTTGTTTACTGTTTATTGTTTACTGTTCCCTGCCTCATTTCATTTCCAATTTCGTTTTGATTAAATCGAGGTTACTTGTATTTGTTTCTGTCTGTCTATGTGTTTGTCTTTTGATCTCCCTTGCATCTTTGGGTGGATCCTCAAGCGTAGGCTCAAAGATTGCCCCCTACATTTTATACTATTTGCATAATATCTGTAGTTTTTCAGCAACTTTTTTTCCTCCCCACACTTTCGTTTGGTTTCTTTTACTACTCTTCGCTGGCTGCTTTGGGGGTGCTATTGGATTCTTTTTTTGCACCCTTGGTGGTGAGAACACCACGGTATTATGGACTGTGGTGTGTCTCTATTTGACGCCAGGAGGGTAGATACAGCCAGCCGTGTCTCCCTGATGAGTTTCCGACCCAGCGGACGAAAGGCCTCGGAGCAGGCAATACAAATATATCTGCCTTTAAAGGGATTGTGATGGTTCCCTTATGCGGCCAGTGAAGAGTTTTCATATTTTTTTTTAATTTCATGTTCCCAGTTTTTACATCTTCAACCCTCCCCCCCCCCCCCCCCCCCCCCCCCCCCCCCCTGCCCTCCTTAAATTCAAAGTTTTGCCAAGTCATTACTATGAAGACAATTTTAGTTGTTGGCCTGCGCTTGTTTTCCCCCCCACTATTAGATTGTTCGTCTTTGTATTTGTCTGACTTTATTCAAGTTTAAAGGCTGTGCCAGTCTTGAATAAAAGTTACTCTGTGTTAGGTTTCCTTATGGGAGCAAAGACTACCCCACTTGTTTACTGTTTATTTGTTTACTGTTCCCTGCCTCATTTCATTTCCAATTTCGTTTTGATTAAATCGAGGTTACTTGTATTGTTTTCTGTCTGTCTATGTGTTGTCTTTTTTGATCTCCCTTGCATCTTTGGGTGGATCCTCAAGCGTAGGCTCAAAGATTGCCCCCTACATTTTATACTATTTGCATAATATCTGTAGTTTTTTTTTCAACTTTTTTTCCTCCCCACACTTTCGTTTGGTTTCTTTTTACTACTCTTCGCTGGCTGCTTTGGGGGTGCTATTGGATTCTTTTTTTGCACCCTTGGTGGTGAGAACACCACGGTATTATGGACTGTGGTGTGTCTCTATTTGACGCCAGGAGGGTAGATACAGCCAGCCGTGTCTCCCTGATGAGTTTCCGACCCCAGCGGACGAAAGGCCTCGGAGCAGGCAATACAAATATATCTGCCTTTAAAAGGGATTGTGATGGTTCCCTTATGCGGCCAGTGAAGAGTTTTCATATTTTTTTAATTTCATGTTCCCAGTTTTTACATCAACAACCTCCTGCCCCCCCCCCCCCCCCCCCCCCCCCTCCTTAAATTCAAAGTTTTGCCAAGTCATTACTATGAACAATTTTAGTTGTTGGCTGCGCTTGTTTTTTTTCCCCCACTATTAGATTGTTCGTCTTTGTATTTGTCTGACTTTATTCAAGTTTAAAGGCTGTGCCAGTCTTGAATAAAGTTTACTCTGTGTTAGGTTTCCTTATGGGAGCAAAGACTACCCCACTTGTTTACTGTTTATTGTTTACTGTTCCCTGCCTCATTTCATTTCCAATTTCGTTTTGATTAAATCGAGGTTACTTGTATTTGTTTCTGTCTGTCTATGTGTTTTGTCTTTTGATCTCCCTTGCATCTTTGGGTGGATCCTCAAGCGTAGGCTCAAAGATTGCCCCCTACATTTTATACTATTTGCATAATATCTGTAGTTTTTCAGCAACTTTTTTTCCTCCCCACACTTTCGTTTGGTTTCTTTTACTACTCTTCGCTGGCTGCTTTGGGGGTGCTATTGGATTCTTTTTTGCACCCTTGGTGGTGAGAACACCACGGTATTATGGACTGTGGTGTGTCTCTATTTGACGCCAGGAGAAGTTTTGCCAAGTCATTACTATGAAGACAATTTAGTTGTTTGCCTGCGCTTGTTTTTTCCCCCACTATTAGATTGTTCGTCTTTGTATTTGTCTGACTTTATTCAAGTTTAAAGGCTGTGCCAGTCTTGAATAAAAGTTACTCTGTGTTAGGTTTCCTTATGATAAATCATTGATTTGTTGCAGTGTGGTTAAACTTTCATGAATAACCACGCATGCGTGTTTCGTTTTCCTGGCGGCATATTGAGAAGTTCACAGGAATACGATCACCATGGTATCCGCTAGAGCCGTGACTTATATTACGCTGCTTCTGTAATGTGCACTGCCGTTGCCATGATGTAAACTGATCCGAACAGAGCTGTCACAGGCCTTGGAATCCTGAGCGAACAGCTGCACACTACGCAGGAAATGAAAGGCAGAGGAAGGTGTCCAGGCCATCAGACTTTTACGTTTGAGATTTTAACGGTGACAGTCCTCAAGGATGACGAGTGTCTGTGGACATGACATTCTGTTTTGCCGACAGTGATCGCACCTGTTATGACAGTTAATATCTGCCTACTCAGAAACTGATGTCGTGTTTACAAAATCACAATTCCACTCTTCATATTTCACCAGCTGTGTTGATTTTTTTTCTCTTTGGAGGATTATTGTTTTTGTTTCCTGATTTTATGTTGTTCACACGCTATGCAACAGCATTATGGAAAGAAAATGAGCTTTCACTAACAGGCTTAACACCGAGTAGGTTGGTGAGGAAGTGAACGAATGGCTGTACGCGCGATATAGCTGGAGAGAGAGAGAGAGAGAGAGAGAGAGAGAGAGAGAGAGAGAGAGAGAGAGAGAGAGAGAGAGTCTCCTCTCTTTGTCAACGTTTCTTATTCAGCATGTATTCCTCACAGATTGTCTCTCCTTTGTCAACGTTCCTTATTCAGCATGTATTCCTCACAGATTGTCTCTCCTTTGTCAACGTTCCTCAGTCAGCATGTATTCCTCACAGATTGTCTCTCCTTTGTCAACGTTCCTTATTCAGCATGTATTCCTCACAGATTGTCTCTCCTTTGTCAACGTTTCTCATTCAGCATGTATCCCTCACAGATTGTCTCTCCTTTGTCAACGTTCCTCATTCAGCATGTATCCCTCACAGATTGTCTCTCCTTTGTCAACGTTCCTCATTCAGCATGTATCCCTCACAGATTGTCTCTCCTTTGTCAACGTTCCTCATTCAGCATGTATCCCTCACAGATTGTCTCTCCTTTGTCAACGTTCCTCATTCAGCATGTATCCCTCACAGATTGTCTCTCCTTTGTCAACGTTCCTAATTCAGCATGTATACCTCACAGATTGTCTCTCCTTTGTCAACGTTCCTCATTCAGCATGTATCCCTCACAGATTGTCTCTCCTTTGTCAACGTTCCTCATTCAGCATGTATCCCTCACAGATTGTCTCTCCGTCCTCTGCTGACTATGTGAGGACTTTGTCCCAGGGACAGTTGCCCTATCGATCACCTGAGCCCTTATTTAACATGTTCAGATAGTGGAATGGTTTGGTTTGAGAAGTTGGCGGTGTGTTGTTTTATCTTTATTAATTGATTTATTGTTTGATCATTTTCATTCATTTCTTGACATATTTACTGATCTGTTCGTTTATCTATTTATTTGCTTATTTGTTTGTTTGCTTCTTTGTCTTTGAAAAAGCTGGTGGGTTAAAATATGAGTTGTTCTGCTGCCAGTTCTGGTGTGGTGTCTGTAGTTTGTATGGGTGCATGATACGGTATTTTTTGTTTAGTTACTTCTTCCGGACACAATCTTATGAGCATTGGCCTTATCCACAGACGCACGCACACGCGCACATATTCACTCTTAGAGACAAACTGTGAGAATATGGATAAGTTACCTGCTTCGCAGAAAGGCATCTTTTTGTTTGCTTTACATCTCTCACAGTGACCAGTTGTCTTGTTACACGTTTTGTCGTCAGCACAAAACCCGCAACTCTGATTGCAGTCGTCTCCATGGTAGCCATCCTGACACTCTGCAGCATAAAACAGTTACATCACAACATATGAGAGAGAGAGAGAGAGAGAGAGAGAGAGAGAGAGAGAGAGAGAGAGAGAGAGAGAGAGAGAGAGCATTATTCAACATGTTCATGTTGATTTTTTTTTATAGGCATCTAGACAGGAGTACTAATGACATATATGAAGAATATCCAAAGGAGTTAAAAAAAAACAAACATTTTTTAAATACTGTAATGAATTAATTAATGAATGAATTAAGTACAGTCGTTCCATGTTTGAATACTAGCTGTAGTGATCCTTTAGTCAGCAGTCCTCAGTGTGAATTACTGTGATCCTGTGGTCAGAAGTCCTAAGTGTGAATTCCTGTGATCCTGTAGATGGAAGTCCTAAGTGTGAATGATTGTGATCCTGTAGTCAGAAGTCCTCAGTGTGAAATACTGTGATCCTGTAGATGGAAGTCCTCAGTGTGAAACTACAGTGATCCTGTAGATGGAAGTCCTCAGTGTGAATTACTGTGATCCTGTAGATGGAAGTCCTCAGTGTGAATTACTGTGATCCTGTAGATAGAAGTCCTCAGTGTGAATTACTGTGATCCTGTAGTCAGAAGTCCTCAGTGTGAATGACTGTGATCCTGTAGATAGAAGTCCTCAGTGTGAATTACTGTGATCCTGTAGTCAGAAGTCCTCAGTGTGAATGACTGTGATCCTGTAGTCAGAAGTCCTCCGTGTGAATTACTGTGATCCTGTAGATAGAAGTCCTCAGTGTGAATGACTGTGATCCTGTAGATGGAAGTCCTCAGTGTGAATGACTGTGATCCTGTAGACGGAAGTCTCAGTGTGAATTACTGTGATCCTGTAGTTAGAAGTCCTCCGTGTGAATTACTGTGATCCTGTAGATGGAATTCCTCAGTGTGTGTCATGTGACGTAGCCTCACATCAAGGCATGTGACGCTCCATTACATGTAGTCTAGTGATATGAATCATTTCCCCATGCCACAACTAAAAAAAAGAATTCATATGTTGAATTGGGAAGCAGGTTACTTACACGTACCTTATTCGTGTTTCAGCCCTTCACCCTTCACCCTTCACTCTTCACCCCGTCAGCTATTTCTCCTCTGAGACGGGTGGTTAACGGTGGCCATGGTGTGGGGAACACACCGGTAGTTCAGCCAGCAATTAAAGACTCCAGGTAGAGGGTCGGATCTCATCATTTCTCCAGTGACAGGAGAATCCAAGGGCGAGACACGTTTTTCTGATGTGGACAGGTCATTATAACAGTAAGGGGCGAAATGTTAACTTTGATGCAGGTATCGCATCATAATTACAGTAATTATTTATTATCCTGGACTGGATCTTGGGCCAATGTTATGTGAAGGCCATGACTTTATAGTCTAGTAGGATGTGGTTATTCTTTCTTCAGCAAGAAGGAGGAATTTTGTAAGGATTGATTGATTTCAATTCATAGCCTGATTTATCTCTCAGTGTGAAAAGAAAGAGAGATACATGTGTAGACTCTGTTTATTAATTGTTTGATTCATTTAGTAAAGTGTTTTCCCCGAGGAGAAGGGGAGAAGAAAAAACATTTGGTAGTGCGCCTTTTGGTTGATTGAAGAGATTGCGTGTGCGTATGGAGTAAATGCTGTTATGAATGCGCGTGTGCAAAAGAGACAGTGTGACAGTGTGAATTACTGTGATCCTGTAGTCAGAAGTCCTCAGTGTGAATTGCTGTGATCCTGTAGTCAGAAATCCTCAGTGTGAATTGCTGTGATCCTGTAGTCAGAAGTCCTCAGTGTGAATTGCTGTGATCCTGTAGTCAGAAGTCCTCAGTGTGAATGACTGTGATCCTGTAGTCAGAAGTCCTCAGTGTGAATTGCTGTGATCCTGTAGTCAGAAGTCCTCAGTGTGAATTGCTGTGATCCTGTAGTCAGAAGTCCTCAGTGTGAATGACTGTGATCCTGTATTCAGAAGTCCTCAGTGTGAATTGCTGTGATCCTGTAGTCAGAAGTCCTCAGTGTGAATTACTGTGATCCTGTAGTCAGGAGACCTCAGTGTGAATGACTGTGATCAGAAGTCAAGGGGTAAGCTATTCTGATTCTGTGGATACAAATCTTCAGTGC
Organism: Conus betulinus; assembly: GCA_016801955.1. NCBI lineage: Eukaryota > Metazoa > Mollusca > Gastropoda > Neogastropoda > Conidae > Conus > Conus betulinus. The sequence goes on along the minus strand of JADBJO010013348.1, from coordinate 19,074 downwards.
CAGTTGCTTTGTGCTTACAGTTGAGAGTCTTCAGACAGACGTCAAAATCATGGCTTCATCACTGTCATGAACTGTTCACAGACAGTACACAGTTATTTATCTTCATCTGATGACTGTGTTGTAGTATTCATCACTATGTACTCCTCTGTCAATGGACAGGATGCAGTTATTTATCTTCATCTGATAATTATGTTGTAGTAATCATCATATGTATTCCTCTGTTAATAGACAGTATACAGTTTAATTATCTTTATCTAATAACTGTCTGCTATAGTATTCACCACTATGCACTCCACTGTCAACAGACAGTATACAGTTATCTATCTTCATCTGATAACTGTCTGCAAAAACATTTATGACTCTATTCTGAACTGTTAACAGAGAGTATACACTCATCTGTCTTTATCTGATAACTGTCTGCTATAACATTCATCAATCTATCCTGAACTGTTGTTGAGAGACAATGCATAGTTATTCATCTTCATCTCATCTGACAACTGTCTGCTGTGGTATTCACCACTACCATCCTCAGTTTGCAGACAGTACAGAGTTATTTCTCCTCACCTGACACATCTATGGTGCTATTCATCACTGTGCTCCTCTGTTCACACATATACACAGTTATCTATCTTTCATCTGACAGCCTCTATGGTGCTATTCATCACTGTGCTCCTCTGTTCACACATATACACAGTTATCTATCTTCATCTGACAGCCTCTATGGTGCTATCCATCACTGTGCTCCTCTGTTCACACATATACACAGTTATCTATCTTCATCTGACAGCCTCTATGGTGCTATTCATCACTGTGCTCCTCTGTTCACACATATACACAGTTATCTATCTTCATCTGACAGCCTCTATGGTGCTATCCATCACTGTGCTCCTCTGTTCACAGAGATATACAGTTATCTATCTTCATCTGACAGCCTCTATGGTGCTATCCATCACTGTGCTCCTCTGTTCACACATATACACAGTTATCTATCTTCATCTGACAGCCTCTATGGTGCTATCCATCACTGTGCTCCTCTGTTCACACATATACACAGTTATCTATCTTCATCTGACAGCCTCTATGGTGCTATCCATCACTGTGCTCCTCTGTTCACACATATACACAGTTATCTATCTTCATCTGACAGCCTCTATGGTGCTATCCATCACTGTGCTCCTCTGTTCACAGAGATATACAGTTATCTATCTTCATCTGACATCTGTCTGACGTGCTTTTCATTAATCTCCTAAAAATTTCTGTCCAGTGTTGACTTGAACTGACAAACGGATTGTGGAACTCGTGATATAGTTTCCGTTTTTACCCCGTGTATTCAAGATACATCGACAGAAAGCAGGGCGTGCTTTACAATTTCATAGCGATGACCACTGTTTGTCAGGTATTAAATCCTGGTAGGGATGACGTCTTTTGATACAGCAGCTGCCCCGGTGTACTGGTTCAGGTCCTGGTTCGCTGCTTGGATAGAAGTGGTGGGTTTGAGTTCAACCGGAAGGCTGGAGTGGGGTATGTGTTGAGGCCTGGCTGTCTCTGTGAGTGGGCTAGGGCGTCATGCGGGA
>JADBJO010013348.1:7500-15000 GCA_016801955.1 Conus betulinus | reverse complement strand
GCTTCAGTCATAAACATAACACTATCACTGTGCCACTGGAGAGCAGACTGGAGCAAGCCCATGTATCTACAAGACTGAGAAATACGCCCGTCTTGCCAGCAACTCAGAATACTCTGTCTTCCACCCAAAGTCCAAGCTCACACATCTACAAGACAGAAATATGGCAGTGTAGCCAGCAGCTTAGAATAATCTGTCTTCCATGTCAAAGTCCTTGCCATAGAGCTGGAGCAAGGAGTGTGTGTGTGTGTGGGGGGGGGGGGGGGGGGAGGAGGGGGGTGTTGTAGGCTCATCAGCCTATGATCTGATTGAGACAGTTGACGGTGTCTGGTAAGAAGAGGACCAGAATTCTTAAGGCACTGGCAGAGGCAGGCAGCTGAAAGCGGTTCCAGCTGGATCTGGTCAGGGGAGAAAAAGGTGAATTTGATAAGGCTTAAACTTCCCAACAGGTTGATACAGAAGTGAGGCAGGGAACAGTAAACAATAAACAGGAAACAAGTGGGGTAACTTTTGCTCCCATAAGAAAACCTAACACAGAGTAACTTTTATTCAAGACTGGCACAGCCTTTGAACTTGAATAAAGTCAGACAAATGCAAAGATGGACAAAAGCGCAGGCCAACAACTCAACTGTCTTCGTAGTAATGACTGGCCCAAAGATTTGGACTTAAGGAGGGTGCGGGGGTGGGGGGTGGGGGGGGGGGGGGGGGATTGAAGATGGAGAAACTAGAAACATGAAATTAAGAAAATATATCATAGATATGAAAAAAACTCTTCGCTAGCTGCATGAGGGAGCCATCGTAATCCCTTTCGAAGGCAGATCTATTTGTATTGCCTGCTCCGAAGCCTTTCGTCTGCTGTATCGGAACTCAGGGAGAGACGGCTGGTTGTGTCTGTGCTTCTGGCGTCAAACAGAGACACAGCACATTCCATAATACCGTGGTGTTCTCACCACCAAGGGTTCAAAAAACAATCCAACAGCACCCTCAAAGCAGCCAGCGAAGGGTAGTAAATAAAACCAAACGAAAGCAAGTCATTACTACGAAGGCAGTTGAGTTGTTGGCCTGCGCTTGTTTTCTTCCCCCCCACTATTAGATTGCTCATCTTTGTATTTGTCTGCCTTTATTCAAGTTTAAAAGGCTGTGCCAGTCTTGAATAAAGTTACTCTGTGTTAGGTTTTCTTATGGGAGCAAAAGTTACCCCACTTGTTTACTGTTTATTCCCAACAGGTGTTCCATGGCGATTGGGTAGCTTTCCGTTGAAAATCCACTTTTTTTCTGCCTAGCACACAAGCTAAACGTTATCTGTGAGAGCAAAAGTCACACACACACACACACACACACACACACACACACACACACACACACACACACACACACACACACACACACACACACACACACACACACACACACACACACACACACACACACACACACACGCACGCACACACACACACACACGCACACACACACACACACACACACACACACACACACACACACACCGTCTTAGATATAATCCCACTCACCATCACATGTCGGTCCTGTCCATCTGTCTGAGCGGCAGTTACATTCACCGTTGACGCGGTCACAGGTTCCCTTTTCACATCCTTGACCACAGCGTTTGCTGCAGGCTGAGCCGTAAGTTCCAGACCCACACTCTGCAAACAGTCCTGTTCTGTGTGTATGGATCAACTCACACTCTGCAGACAGTCATGTTCTGTGTGTATGGACTGTGCAGACAGTCATGTTCTGTGTGTATAGATCAACTCACACTGTGCATGTTCATGTTCTGTGTGTATGGATCAACTCACACTGTGCAAACAGTCATGTTCTGTATGTATGGATCAACTCACACTGTGCAAACAGTCATGTTCTGTATGTATGGATCAACTCACACTGTGCAAACAGTCCTGTTCTGTGTGTATGGATCAACTCACACGGTGCAAACAGTCCTGTTCTGTGTGTATGGATCAACTCACACTGTGCAAACAGTCATGTTCTGTGTGTATGTATCAACTCACACTCTGCAAACAGTCATGTTCTGTGTGTATGGATCAACGAACGTGGGGCTGACACAGACGCACACTCTATCATCGGAGTAAAGCAAATTTGAAGAATCAGGGCACAGGTATATGCTTTATATTAGTTCATAGACTCTCTTTTACTGTGAGGCACAAATCTACACAATCATTTATTTGTATACACACTAATTTCTCTGCTGGTTGACAGATGAAGAGGTGTAACGTCTATGAACATGATCTTACATCTGTTAAAAATCCTTGAAGACACTGGATCCTCTCTCAGTGACCACAAGGAGGGTGGTCAAGATGGACAATGAAGACCCTGACACACTGGATCACTTCTCAGTGACCGCATGCAGGGTGGTCAAGATGGACAATGAAGACCCTGACAACACTGGATCACTTCTCAGTGACCACATGCAGGTGGTCAAGATGGACAATGAAGACCCTGACAACGGTGGATCCTGTCTCAGTGACCACATGCAGGGTGGTCAAGATGGACAGTGAAACCCAGACAACACTGGATGTTCTCTCAGTGACCACATGCAGGGTGGTCAAGATAGACCTGGAGCAGAGACTACGGCGATAAGAACAGTCACGTCCACGGTCCGCCCAACATGGCTCCTCTCCGCATCGCATCAACATGCTGGCAGCCATCTTAGAATTCTGCTAGTCAAGTTCAGCTTGACCGTATACCAGACAGTGAACTCTACAACATCCATGACGCCGTTAGCACCGACTGGTTGAAACAAAACCCCATGTCTGAATGAAAAGTTCATCTCTGTTCTGTCTTTGATTTCTATTGTCTGAACAGCCACAATCCAATGTGAGATATAAACTGCCAGAGGGAGGCTCTGAGACAGGCAGAGATCCATGGTCTGTGTATTTATAGTGGACAGTGGTTAACCCAGCTTACAGAGGTCTGTAAGAGAGCTAGAAATCTATTGTCTGTGTATTTATAGTGGACAGTGGTTAACCAGCTTACAGAGGTCTGTATGAGAGGTAGAGATCCATGGGCTGTGTATTTATAGTGGACCGTGGTTAACCAGCTTACAGAACTTAAAGGAGGAAGGGGTCCATGGTCTGTATATTGATAGTGGACTGTGGTTAGCCAGCTTACAGAACTTAAAGGAGACAGAGATCCATGGTCTGTATATTGATAGTGGACAGTGGTTAGCCAGCTTACAGAACTTAAAGGAGGAAGGGGTCCATGGTCTGTGTATTGATCGTGAACTGTGGTTAGCCAGCTTACAGTACTGAAAAGAGGCAGAGATCCATGGTCTTATATTGATAGTGGGCTACAGTTAGCCAGCTTACAGTACTGAAAAGAGGCAGAGATCCATGGTCTGTATATTGATAGTGGGCTACAGTTAGCCAGCTTACAGTACTGAAAAGAGGCAGAGATCCATGGTCTGTATATTGATAGTGGGCCGTGGTTAGCCAGCTTACAGTACTTAAAGGAGGCAGAGATCCATGGTCTGTATATTGATAGTGGACTGTGGTTAGCCAGCTTACAGAACTGAAAGGAGACAGAGATCCATGGTCTGTATATTGATAGTGGACTGTGGTTAGCCAGCTTACAGAACTTAAAGGAGGCAGAGATCCCATGGTCTGTATATTGATAGTGGACTGTGGTTAGCCAGTCTTACAGAACTTAAAGGAGACAGAGATCCATGGTCTGTATATTGATAGTGGACTGTGGTTAGCCCTCTTACAGAACTTAAAGTGGACAGAGATCCATGTGTCTTTATATTGATAGTGACTGTGGTTAGCCAGCTAACAGAACTTAAAGTAGACAGAGATCCATGGTCTGTATAGTGATAGTGGACTGTGGTTAGCCAGTTATACTCTCTAAAGGAGTCTAAGAGATAGAGACCAATGCTCTGGAATAGTTAGACTGTGACCTGTCCACTGACACAGGTCTCTTAAGGAATAAGACACGAATAGTCCTAAATAGTTACAGTGGACTGTGAGGTCTCCTAAGGAGTAAGAGACCAATAGTGACTGTGTTCTCTAAAGGAAATAGAGACCAATGCTCTAAATGGTTATACTGAGCTGTGTGTTTTCCTAAGGAATAAGAGACGAATAGTCTAAATAAGTTACAGTGGAGATCTATTCTATAAAGGAATACAGTCTGTAATGTGTGAACTGTGTCTTTTCAATCGGCAAAGTCTCTAAAAGAGATAGAGATCTATTTTCTCGTACAGTCTTAGTGAACTGTGTGTTTTCAAATTCACAAATCTCTAAACGAGATAGAAATATATTATGCTCTGTACAGTTTAGTGAACTGTGTGTTTTCAATTCATAAGGTCTCTAAAAGAGATAGCGATATAATTATGCTCTGTACAGTTTTAGTGAACTCTGTGTTTTCAGTTCATAAGGTCTCTTAAAGAGATGAAGATATCTATTATCTGTACAGTCACATAGGACCGCGTGTTTTCCATGGATGCGATCTTTAAAAGAGGAAAGAGACAAATGGCATAAATAGTTACAGTGCACTGTGTGTTCTCTAAAGGAGTCAGAGACCAACGGTAGGAATAGTAATAGTGCGCGTGTTCTCCAAAGGAGTTAGAGACCAATGGTCTGAATAGTAATAGTGCACTGTGTGTTCTCTAAAGGAGTTAAAAACCGATGGTCTGAATAGTTATAGTGCACTGTGTGTTCTCTCTAAAGGAGTTTTGAGACCAATGGTCTAAATAATTATAGTGAACTGTGTTCTGTAAAGGAGTTACAGACCAATGGTCTAAATACCTATAGTTGACTGTGCGTTTTCAGTGCATGAGGTCTCTACAGCAGGTAAGTCTATGGCCTGTACAGTCATAGTCAGAGGTCTCTATTTGAGGTAGACATCCAGAGGGTGTACAGCTATTGTCTGTCGTGGTGTGTCAGCTCATACAGGTCTTTAAACGAGGTAGGCATCCAGAGGGTGTACAGCTATAGTCGGTCGTGGGGTGTCAGCTCATGCAGGTCTGTACAGGAGAAAGAAATCCACGGCCTCATGATACTGTCTGAAAGTCAGGAGAAACGTCGCCTCGTGATGTTGTGATGTCATATCCATCTGAGACTACAGACACGCACACACAGGGGTAAAGGTGCGTACGTATGCCGAAATCATTGTCTTCTTGAAGTTGAAGACTCTCGTTGAGGAGTTTTACAGACTAAGATCTGGGAAAACTGTATATGTTCTGGGGCGGTTGTGATGCAAGAATCTATTCCACAGACCTCTGCAAGCGCGGTGTCCCGAGTGAACATCTTTTCTGTGTTACGGTTAATCTTAGAAGCACTCTCTCTCTCTCTCTCTCTCTCCTCTCTCTCTCTCTCTCTCTCTCTCTCTCTCTCTCTCTCTCTCTCTCTCTCTCTCTCTCTCTCTCTCGAATTATGCAGTAGAAATATGGGGGTTGGAAGATATAGGGTTGATGGAAAAAGTACATATGTTTGCCACTACACTCTTGAAACAGAATGATGTACAGATATACGGGAAGATATCCATTGTTCATTCGAACAGCAATAAACTTTGTTAAATACTGGTTATTACTGCTGAAATTGCCGACTAATAGAATATGTAAGCAAGCTTGTTGATGCAGTTAGAAGCAGACAAACGCAAATGGGAATCAAACGTAAGGAACAGTAAAAGAAAAATGGTTTTGGGATAGTGTGGCTGTGTCAAGGTGTTGGTGTCGTCGCAGAGGAATTTATTTCAAGATTTAAGGAAAGGCTTGTTCGTATTACAAACAAAACTGGCATTCAGAAATTGAAGAGAATGATAAATATGCGTGGTACCGTGCCTTTGATATTAATTTGAAGCAAGGAGGTATCTGTCTTTAATAACAAATAAAAGATGAGAGAAGACCTGAAAGTTTAGGGTAAGAGTGCAAGGTGGTCTTGCAAAGCTTAGGGTAACCAAGAGTGCAAGGTATACCAGGTCTTGCAAAACACTGGTGTATGACCAGAGAACGAAGGTGCTGACTGACCAATGTGTGGTCACGAAACACTGGTGTATGGCCAGAGAACAAGGTGCTGACTGACCAATGTGTGGTCACAGAGAACGAAAACACTGGTGTCACGAAACACTGGTGTAGAGAAACGAGGTGCTGACCAATGGCCAACAAAACACTGGTGTGTGGTCACACACTGACACTGGTGGTACAAAACCTGGTGTAGAACAAACAAGGTGCTGACTGACTGACCAAAATGTGGTCACAATAAAGAAAATGACGTGCAATGTGTGGTCACCAGAAGATGTTGCTTTTCCAGTTTTGCAGTCTCCGAAAATATTCATCTTTCAATATGACTCATGTGGAGCATACAATAAACGGTATATGAAATGCTTTATCAACAGATGATGATGCTATTAATGCTCTCGTTAAGTATTTAAATGAAGCTACCAATGCCAGAAATTAGAACATAGTGACACTAGTATTGGAATCTAATTTTCTTTGTTTCATGTTATCATCTTTTGTAATAAGTGGATGCAGTCTCAGTTTGTGTGTGTGTGTGTGTGTGTGTGTGTGTGTGTGTGTGTGTGTGTGTGTTGTGTGTGTGTGTGTGTGTGTGTGTGTGTGTGTGTGTGACAGCTTTATTTTTCCGTCCCGTGCGAGACACTTAGTGAAAGGGCCGAACAAACAAGGCTTACACATTTCTGATCCAACATTTTTGTTGCTGTAGTCCAAGCAGAGGCATGTATCAAACTTGTATACTAGCTAAACTAGGGAAAATTAAGTTCCCAGAAAGTGATGACGTCATGTTTACACAATTATGTGTGTGTTGTCATTTGCTTGAATATCGCCTGACCACTTGTGTACAAGCTTTTTCATGCTGTATCTACATTATCTACAGGAAAATAAACCTAGCCGAGTTTGGTATTAAAAGAATTGTCAGGAATTCGCCTATTCAGTCATTTCAAGAGCACAGATATATTACATTTTTTCATACGTGTGTGTGTGTGTGTGTGTGTGTGTGTGTGTGTGTGGAGTGTGTGTGTGGTGTGTTGTGTGTGTGTGTGTGTGGAGTGTGTGTGTGTGTGTGTGTGTGTGTGGATGTGTGTGTGTGTGTGTGTGTGTTCGTGTGTGTGTGTGGTGTGATAGCAAGGAGGAGAAGTTGAGAAAAGAGAGGGGGGGGGGGGGGGGGGGGGACTCTCTTGGGAAATGTGGGACTGTGAGGAGTGGGGAGCGAGGGAGAGTAGGGACTGTGACTGTGTGAGCTTGTGTGTGAGAAGGTTCGAGTTGATGCCTGTAAGGTGGGAATCTGTGAGAAGGGAGTGTGGACCGTGAGTTGGAGTGACGCCTGTGAGAAGGGGGTGGGGATTGTGAGAAGGGAGACTGTGAGAAGGGGGTGGGGACTGTGAGAAGGGGTGGGGGACTGTGAGAAGGGAGTGGGGAACTGTGAGAAGGGAGTGGGGAGTGAGGGAGAGTGGGACTGGAGAAGGGGAGTGGGGAGTGAGAAGGAAAGGGGGGGAGTGTGAGAAGGGGAAGGGGAGAAT
>JADBJO010013348.1:0-2500 GCA_016801955.1 Conus betulinus | reverse complement strand
TACCGCAATATCCTAGCATCCCCTACACAGATCATGTTCGCAGAAAAAAGAGGCATTGAAATTTACTCTACCACAAGATCCTAAGCAATCTCCTACACAGACAGTGTTTGCAGAAGAAGAGGCAGCCATTGGCCACTCTGGAGATCTGCTGACAATAGTCAAGACACTGAAACCGAAATGGTAAGCAACATCTGTCGATCACATGAGCCTGCGAACATTATTTGGCAAGGCAGTGTATCAGGAAAGAGGAGAGGGGGAGCCGGACGGAGATACGAAATACGAAGAAAGAGATGGTTGAACAAACATCAGGACTGGACAGGTCTGGCCTTAGGCGATTTCCAGGAGAGCGGCAGGCAATAGACGAGGAGGAGATGCATTGTAGATTCTGTTTATTCTCCAATGACCCTAGGCTTCAGAGATTGGTGATGGTTATTAATAGTAACCTTGGAATACAGCAATAAACAGTTACAGCTCATGATAAGTCGGTTAGAAGGTACTAAACTACACGGATGTACAAATCAAGTTTCAGGTCTGAGTAAATTTCGTAGGGTACTCCTCGGTATATAACTAGAAAATTTCAGGTCTTTGTATATTTAGTAAAGGGTACTCTACAGGTGTAAGGACGATGGGTTGTTTTTGTTGCCTAAGTTAGTGTAGGTGGTAGATATCCAGGGGAAGTAACGGTACGGTACGTAGAAGTCTCAGAGACTTTAGAACAGACCACTCTATGGCTGCAGTGAAGGATGAGAACCCCAAACCCTAATCTTGTTGTTTATAGCCCAGCCAAACACTGAGGCCCTGTTAGGGGCTGTGACTCCCATTAAAACCAGAACTAACTTTTTTTCCTTGTCGCATGCTGTCACAGATAGTTCAGAAGTTAGAATGTTAGTTGTCCTGAGGCCTGGTTAGGGCTGTGACTCCATTAAAACCAGGAACTGACCTTTTTCTTGTCGCATGCTGTCAGAGATAATTCAGAAGTTAAATTTTAGTCCTCTGTTCGCCATCAAAGAAGGAATGTCTCTGTTGGGGGGAGGGGGTGGAGAAGGACAATGGGCCAGTTGTATAGGAAGAAGGGGAGGGACGGGAGTAAAAGAGGGAAAAAATATTTGGGGAGACGAGGGGGTTGTAACCCATTTCACCTGTTTATCTTTAATTGTTTTTGAACACTCACATCGCGATGTTTTATTTTATTATGCCAAAATGAAAAGATTTTAAAATGAGAAATCTTATGAGTGGACCGCAAGGTGTCAAGTTTATGTTTCTTGTTTTTATAACAGAGAACCTAACACTCTGAATTTCAGCACATTCATTATTATCAGATCAGCTTCCAAAGTTAACCGGCTTGCTCTTGTATGTCATCTACCAAAAGAGGCATAAACACTAATAAACAGACCCAGCCTCTATGACACCACTCCTTACAGTGACATTCTTCAAGAGCATACGACTTGGCGAAAAAAAAGACAAAACGGGACAAACAATCAACAGGGCATTAAGAGTCAAACGGCACAAGACAGTCTTATCCAAGACATTAACAGGGCAGGACCCGCCAGGTCAGTAACAGGGATAGGACAATCAGTCAGACACCAGACACAGTTATGTCAGTCACATGTCAGGACCATGATAGGAAATCCAGTCACCCAGACAGTTTGTCAGTAACGGTGGATAGGAAATCAGTCACCAGACAGCTGGTCGTAAACAGGATAGGAAAAATCAGTCACTCCAGACAGTTGTCAGTAACAAGGATAGGAAATCAGTCACCCAGGACAGTTGTTCAGTATACAGGATTAGGAAATCAGTCACCAGACAGTGTCAGTAACATGGCATATGAGAAATCATTCACCCAGACAGTTGTCCAGTAGTAACAGGATCAGGAATCATGGTCACCCAGACAGTTGTCAGTAACAGGGACATGAATCAGTCACCCAGACACCAGTGTCCAGTCACCCGCTACAACAACCCCGGCATAGGAAATCACCCCAGGACAATTGGTCAGTCCAAGGACAGGGAAATCAGTCAACCAGACAGTAATCGTCAAGGATAAGAATCAGTCACCAGACAGTTAATCAGTTTCACAGGAACAGGAAATCAGTACCCAGCCACATAATAAGTAACGAGGACAGGAAATCCAGTCACCAGGGAATATGTGGAAGGGTGGGCGAAAAGCGGATGAAGAAACGGACTCATTCCAGCTCTTTTAACTTGTAGCAGCATTGGGCTGCCACAGGATATAGCGGGGGCGAAATAAGTGATAGGAAGACCACCAGAGCCAGGGTGGGACACGTTACCGTCACACCTTCTTGGCCTGTCGATGCCCGCCGACACTCACACGAGTGGCCGTGCAATGTGGTTACACCTTCCATCTTTACATCAGGGCTGAAGTAATGTCTTTGCAGTCTTTGACCATTACCGCACGGTACCGGCAGGCGCAAGCAGAATCAGTTGGAATTAATGGAAAAGATACCAGCATCATTCCAAAAAGACACACTGTCAAAAATTGTGA